>JAJOOS010026656.1:0-13516 GCA_029582725.1 Solanum chiquidenum
AAGAGCGGACGAGACTGTATGCTTCAGTGTCTCACAAATGCAGGGACCTGGTCCCAGGTAGAGTTCTCTGGTCCAGATCTATAATGGGGTACAACTGTAACGCTGTCGTGTCAGAGGTTGATGAGGTGTCATCGTACTACACCAATCAGAATGGACGAGGGTGTTTGTCCAACGGGTAATAACTCTTTATGGTTGATATTTTCTACATGACAAACACCATATTAATTTCATTCATCCTAAGAAGGAAGTCAGCCATCAAGCCTTTTCAAGAACCCACAAAGAAGTTTGCAAAGGACCTGGTCCCTGCAAGACTGCGATATGAAAAGGTGACAAGACAACTGTCAGAAAAGCTGCCACCTCTGATGTGGTAGGTGCACAACTTTTCTAAACAACAGACCTTCAGCCAATAAGATTGTTTCAAGGAGTTTGTGTTGATCTATATTATCTCTTTCCAAAATACAAAAACTCAAGATTTGGCAAACAAAAACTTGGATTTTCTCTGAAAATTCATAAGCTAGAAAAGAAGGCCATCTTCAAGGAAGAACATTGCTCAACTCAACAAAAGGATCTGATAGAGTGAAGAAGAGTCTTTTGTTGTATTTTGAGCTTTGTGTCTTATGTGCTTACATTGTAAATCTGTTCCTAATCTATATAGGATTCAAATCTTTTTTTGGTTTCTAAAAATCTAAATCATCCAGAGGGTGGTGGTTTAGTGGGCAACCTGTGTATTGCTTAGTCAAAATCTAAATCATCTAGAGTTAGGTGGTTTAGTGGGCGGTGTGGTATCCGCTTAGGAAAATCTATATTAATCAGTGAGGGTTAGTATAGTGGGCAGTGTTGTATCTGCTCTGGCTCAGCTAAGTGATATGAGGTATTGCTTAGTGTAAACTGAATTTTACTTTTTCTTGGAAAAGATTAGTAGAAGCAATTTGAAAAGTCCTGTTGAGACAGGTTGTGGTTTTACTCCCTTGAGCAAAGGGGTTTCCACGTAAAGTTGCTTGTTTAATCTTTACTTTCAGTACTTATTTTACTGTTTGTTATTGTAACTGTGCAGAGGACCTGGTTCCATCGAAACAAGTGGACGCATATTTTTAGCTACTCTTCTTGCTGAATCAAAGGACCTGGTCCTTGACTGATAAGTGGACGCATACATTCCAACAAGTGGTATTAGAGCAGGTGCTCTCTAGCTGGTTAACACCAAGAGAGATTCCTGTGGAAAGAATGGTTGCTCCACTGAGATGGCAAGAAGGTTGGTCTTCAACAAGGCCACCCTTGTTTGGTGATCAGTGTTATCGGTGGTGGAAACATTGCATGTTTGACTTCATAATGGCTGAAAACTGTGAGCTGTGGGATGTTATTTGTGAGAGTCCATATGTGCCATCTATAGAAGTAAAATATAGGGATGTCACAAGGGTCGTTGTCAAAACTCGACAGCAATACAATGAATTTGACAAACGAAAAGTTGAGAAAATCACAAGGCAAAGAAGTTCTTAATGTGTGGAATCGTACCTAATGTATATAATCTGATTTCTTCGTACGAATCAGCTAAAGAAATTTGGGATCTGCTGAGAACTACCTATGAGGAAGCTGAGGAAACAAGGGCCGATCTGACTGGGGATGCTGATTAGAAGGGAGATGCCGAAAGGGATGAATCACTAGCCTCCAAGGTGTCACAATGTGAGAACCTTGAAGTAGATGAGACCATGGACTATCTCACTCAAAAATTTCAAAAACTTGTGAGTAAACGTGGAGTTTCCATGAAGGAAGAACCTCATGACAGCGCTACAAGCTCTAGTGACATGTGTTACAAGCATGATCAACCAGGTCACACCATGAGAGACTGTCATGTGCTTGAAGTTGATCACAAGGAAGTAAAAGACCAAGAGGGGGACCAGGTCCGTGCCAACAGTAGCAGAAGATAAACCTTTTTCCAGACAGTAAAGAGAGAGATGACTGCATGGGAAGACTCCTCAAGTATTTTAGATGACTCTGAGCACTCTGATGAAGCCTTTATGGCAAAATTTGATGATGAGGAAGATGAAGAAGAGGTAACCCTTTCTGATCTTAAACAAAACTTGCATGTTTACTGTGTTAAGAAGTTGAGAAGTCTAGCTGCTGTTTTAATCGACTCCTTCATTGAGTTGACAAATGAAAAGGATCTGATGAACAATAGCTTAGGTATCCTTCATGAAGAAAAAACAGCCTTGGTTGACCAAATGAATGTTGTGAAAGAACAAGTGATAGTTCTAGAAGTTGAAAATCTAGAACTTAGGGAAAAATTAAAGATGCTGAGTGAGAAATGTGGCAGCGGTAAGGAGAAGGCCAGCAACTTGCAAATCGAGCTAGAAACCAGTTTGAATACTGCTGAAACAAAACTTGTTATGGCCTTGGAGAGAAATAATTAGTTAGAGAGAGACCTGGTCCGTGTCAAAAAAGAACTGAACAAATCTCTCAAGTGGACCAACTCCTCAAAATTGCTTGCAAAGCTTACCAGTCAAGGCCAAAATGATAGGAAAGGGTTACGAAACTCAAGAAAAAGTCCTTCTTACCATCTCCATGGAAAAGATGTGTCCATGTATGATAGTTTGCCGTGTCTCCATTGTGGTCACGATGGTCACTTGAAGAAGGATTGTCCAGCTTGGAAAAGAACCCAAGATAACCTCTCAAAATATTCTAAACAGAGGAACAGGAAGAAGAATGGACCTGGTTAACAGAGCAATAAGCAGAAGAAGGGACCTGGTCAACAGAAGAACTGGCAGAAGAAAGGACCTAGTCGTGCTCCTGTTCCTAAGTTGAAAAAAATCAATATGCCTCACTGGACAAAGAATTCTCTTTTCACTCCTTTATCTGCTTACTGGGAACCCACTTACAAGTGATATGGTATTCTTGTGAGAAAAAGTAGCAGCAGTCAGTGTTGGTTCATGAATAACGGATGCTCAAGGCATGTGACTAGGAAACTGAAAACTTCTTCTCTCTCAAGGCACTTCAAGGTGGAGGTGTCTCATTTGGCGATGGCAGAAAATGTATGTGTTTTTGTGAAGGCATGATTGGGAAATCTATGGAACACACTATTGAGAATGTGTACTATGTCAATGGTTGAAGTACAAACTTTTAAGTGTTTCATAGATTTGTGATGAATGAAATAAAGTTAAGTTATTATCGAAAAGAACATATGGTTACAAACTTGCTCTCTCGGGCGATGATTTTAATAGAAAAGAGATGCAAGAACATGTGTATTGCTGATCTGATTACTGTTCATTATGACAGTCTCACTTGCGTTAGTGCTCAAAGTGAGAATGCTAAGGTATGAGATGATAGACGTGCTCTTGTGAATGTTTCTCTACTACACAAACTTGTGTCAAGGGACCTGGTCCTCGATCTGCTCAAAATAAAATATACAGATGACAAAGTTTGTGATACTTGTGTTAAAATGAAGCATATCAAACCATCCTTCAAGTGGAATATACAGGTTGTTAATATTCCAAAGGACTTTTGGGCTGAAATGGTGAGTAGTACATGTTTTGTGACCAAAATTATGATATTGAGAAGTGTAATCTCAATGATGTTAAAAAAGTATTTGTGGGATACTCTTCCTCCAGCATGGCTTATCGGGCATATTATAAGGTAGTCATGTGATTTTTTATGAGTCTGGAAGAATTGAGAAGTTGCAAAAGAAAGAAGATTCTTAGATGGAAGGGCTGCTTTAGATTTAGAGAGATGGTCTAAACAGTGAGCTTGCTGAAGAATTTCCTCTTCATGAATCTAGCAATCTCAAGGAAGCTGATGCAGATGATAAACCTGATAAGGGACCCGGTCCTGTAGATAGTGCTGAACAAAAATGATGCAGTTCAAACTGATAATGTGAATTCTGAAGGTGAGAATGAAGAAGCTGATCAAGCTAAGTTTGAAAGAAGCAAAGTATGACACTCGGTTCCCCAACAAGCTGATAAGTTATCCAAATTCCTCCTCAACAATGGCTTCAAAAGAGGTAAAATTGTCAAAACCCCTCTTTCTGAAATCACAAGAAAAGGAATTGTTGATTATTCAAGTACATATTCATGATGTCATCTTTGAAGCAACCTTTGAGGTGTTGTGTGAAGAGTTTGTTGCACTCATGAATAATGAGTCTTGAAGTGAGCAAAATGGAAGAATTAAATTTCTTCTTGGAGCTATAGATCAAGCAAACCTCTAAAGGTATCCTCGGGTGTCAAGAAAAGTACATCAATGAGCTGCTCAAATGGCTTAACATGCTTGAAGTCAGGACAATGTTAAAAAGGGGTAATGTCATCATGAAGTTTTGCAAAATAAAAGATCAAGTGGCTGACATCTTCACCCAAGGCTTAAGCAAGAACCAATTTGTCAAGAACATGTATGTACTCATAGTGACTTAGTTGAAGGGAAGAACATAACACAGCGTGATCAAGGCAATTGATGGCTGAACAAAGACAGAGACCTGGTACAAGTTCAGAGAAGGTGTTGAAAAGGTTTCATGTTATGGATGCCTAGACAATTCATACTCTCATGGGCACTAACTTGAAGCTGGATGTTGATGAACCTAGTTCAGAGATTCCATTCTTGTACAAAGGAATCACATTTGAAGGCTGCTAAGAGAATCTTGAGACATTTGCAGAAGACAGGGGATCCGGTCCTATTCTGTCCATCAGGAGACATTTGAGTTGGAGTACATGGTGATGCTGATTATGCTGAGTATCAAGTTGATGGAAAGAGTACCTCAGGAGTGGCTTATGCTATAGGTTGATCTCTCACTCATGGGGAACTAAAAGGCAAGATTCAGTTGCTCTTTCATCAACTAAGGCAGAGAATGTAGCAAGTGTAGCTTGATATGATCAATTCTTGTAGATCAAGCAGCAACTTGAAGCTGTTAGAAGACCTGACTGAGATAATCAAACTGAAATTGGGAATGTTGAAAACGGATTGAATGGATCCTGCCTAAAGCAATCAAGTCTTTCATGACTATGCAAAGGGAGCATATATCCTTGTTTTTCAGTTATGTATGTTTTAGCAAGTTCAGTTTCATACCTTTTGTAGGTATACACACATGGCAAATGGCTGAAGGAAATGAGAGGTCAGGACAGATATAAACAATCACATTCAAACTTCAGAGAGGGACCTGGTCCGTTCTCAAAGGTTAGCACTCTTAACATTGTAGTTTGAATTATGCATGTGAACCGTTACAATTGCCACATGTCTGTCATTCAGGTATATGATCGTTGTCCCATCTTTTGAATGCCTAAATGACACATTCTTTCACATAATACACCCTTTCACTTTCTTTACACTCCATATTTCTTTTCAAATCCCCCCCCAAGATCAGAAACTTTTAAAACCCTCTTTTCTCCTTTCTCAAAAACACTTCAAATGGTCAAACTCTTTGTTCCTACTGGAGATTTTTATGATGAAGATGTTTTAAGTATGAAGAGGGACCAGGTCCACGAAGCAAAAAGAAGATGTGGAAAAAATGATGTTCAAAAGGGGGAAGTTGATATTCTGAACATGAGGGTGTCTGATTTAAAATAAAATAAAAATTGATATGGTTTCTCAATTATTGATCTGTTTATCTCGGAGGCCCTAAGTGCGTTTGATTTCATCAATCTTTCTGTTATGAGAAACTCTGGCTAGTGTTGGAAGCTATGATAGTTGCTCTTGCTAACTGGGATACTGAAGTGGGTTGTCTAAAGCTCAGCTTTTGAAACAACACTATCAAAGGGACCAGGTTGAAAAAAATAAACTGGCATCCCTGAAGGTTCAACATGAAGGCTGGGCAGCAAAGAATGTGAGCTTCAAATGAGGCTTCTTAAAATACCATGCTAAGGGATATGCTCTACTAATTCTATTCTTTCAATCCCTTGCCTCTAAGTCATCCCTTCTCTTCCTATCTTCCTAAGTCACTCCTCATTCCCCTTTTTATATCGAACCTGAGTGGGCATTGTTCTGGTTTTCATTCGTAATCATATTTGCAATGCTTTGATGGCTGATCCTTTATTTATGAATGAAAAATGTCTTGCTTCTACTGGCTTGTCTTATTACTTTATGCATTTTTTTACTCATGCTCAGTGTTGCCCAAGTGGCCATGAATTTGCTTGAACTGCATTTCTGTCAACTTGGTTTATTGCTTTAACCCTTTTTTATGATGTCAAAAGGGGGAAAATTTTTAAGGTATGAGATCAATGATGCTAGCTATTTGAAGAAGGCACGGGTCATGTCGTTATGGGGAATCAATGCTAAGACATGGGTCATGCCGATAGGGGAAATCAATGCTAGCTACTTGAAGAGGACATGGTCATGCCGATAGGGGGAATAAGTTGAACAAGTTTGTCATTATCAAAAAGGGGGGAAATGTTATTTTGATGTTTTGATGATTTGACAAACTTCAGGGATAATGAAACTCCAGTTACCCAAAGAGTTCTTGTTGATAGGGGGAACTGGTGAATAAGTATGTTATCATCAAAAAAGGGGGAAATGTTAGTTCGAAGCTGATATGAGATGTTAGTTCGAAGTAGATATGAAGTTTTGATGATTTAACAAACTTATCGATCTAACAAGGAACCAGATCCTTGTTATTGGGACTGTTGACAAGGAAATGAATGAATAAACTTAGTGTGAAGAATATTTGTGTGTAATCATCAAAAAAGGGGAAAATGTTATATTCTAGGTGTTTTGATGATCCTCACAAATGCAGGGACCTGGTCCATGACAGAGTGCTCTCGTCCAGATACAAATGGAGTATAGCTGTAAAGCTGTCATGTCAGGTGGTAGGTGAAAAGTGCAATGTCCTACACCAATAGAAAGAGCGGACGAGACTGTATGCTTCAGTGTCTCACAAATGCAGGGACCTGGTCCCAGGTAGAGTTCTCTGGTCCAGATCTATAATGGGGTACAACTGTAACGCTGTCGTGTCAGAGGTTGATGAGGTGTCATCGTACTACACCAATCAGAATGGACGAGGGTGTTTGTCCAACGGGTAATAACTCTTTATGGTTGATATTTTCTACATGACAAACACCATATTAATTTCATTCATCCTAAGAAGGAAGTCAGCCATCAAGCCTTTTCAAGAACCCACAAAGAAGTTTGCAAAGGACCTGGTCCCTGCAAGACTGCGATATGAAAAGGTGACAAGACAACTGTCAGAAAAGCTGCCACCTCTGATGTGGTAGGTGCACAACTTTTCTAAACAACAGGCCTTCAGCCAATAGGATTGTTTCAACGAGTTGCAACGAGTTTTTGTTGATATATATATTATCTCTTTCCAAAATTCAAAAACTCAAGATTTGGCAAACAAAAACTTGGATTTTCTCTGAAAATTCATAAGCTAGAAAAGAAGGTCATCTTCAAGGAAGAACATTGCTCAACTCAACAAAAGGACCTGATAGAGTGAAGAAGAGTCTTTTGTTGTATTTTGAGCTTTGTGTCTTATGTGCTTACATTGTAAATATGTTCCTAATCTATAAAGGATTCAGATCTTGTTTAGGTTTCTAAAAATCTAAATCGTCCAGAGGGTGGTGGTTTAGTGGGCAACCTGTGTGTTGCTTAGTCAAAATCTAAATCATCTAGAGTTAGGTGGTTTAGTGGGCGGTGTGGTATCCACTTAGAAAAGTCTATATTAATCAGTGAGGGTTAGTATAGTGGGCAGTGTTGTACCTGCTCTGGCTCAGCTAAGTGATAGGATGTATTGCTTAGTGTGGACATTAGCAGACTAATCTCCACACTGTAAACTGGCTTTTACTTTTGCTTGGAGAAGATTAGTAGAAGCAGTTTGAAAAGTCCTGTGAGACAGGTCGTGGTTTTACTCCGTTGGGCAAGGAGGTTTTCACATAAAGTTGCTTGTTCAATCTTTACTTTCAGTACTTATTTTACTGTGTGTTATTGTAACTGTGCTGAGGACCTGGTCTCATCGAAACAAGTGGACGCATATTTTTAGCTACTGTTCTTGCTGAGTCAAAGAACCTGGTCCTTGACTGATAAGTGGACGCATACATTCCAACACAAATCAATGAAGGCTGCAGATGTCAGTCTTGAGACTTCCAATCTTAAGGTGCTATATTCTTATACTTTCTTTATAGTTATTGTGCATTTATGATTTTCCGGTAATGAGTGAGAGATTGAAATTTTGTATTTAAAAATATATGTATTACTAGCATGTTGCAAGCAGTGGCGGAGCCACCTTAGAATGAGGGGGGTCATCCCTTTCGGCGAAAAATTATATGGTTTATACATTGTTAAAATAATTTTTTAAGTATATATAGTAGATGTTGAACCCCCTTCGACTACTTCGTGTGTCTATTTTTTTAGATTTTGAACCCCTTTATTGAAAATCCTGACTCCGCCACTGGTTGCAAGAACTTTGATTTAAGAGGGCTTACGTGGATGTAGTGTAGAATAATTCCCTACAACAGTCACTCTTAAAACTCCATTGATTTATTTATGCTTGAGGTATATATTCTCTAGCTTTTTTGTTTTTGTTAATTTTGTAGTTTGGTATTATGGTAATGAGGGAAATAAATAAGTTGAGGATTATTACAGTAAATGTATCAGAAGCAAGTGCCAACAACTTTTATATATATATATAAGAGGATCCTAGACTCACCTACATGGCAGCACCACATCTAAGAAACCCCACTCTTTGCTTTTCTAAAATTTTAAGCCTTTTACTTTTACAAGAATGAAAAAGCATGTTTTATTAATTTTTGGATTTTGAAACGTTGCTTCGATTTTGAACATCTTATTTGCGTTTCCCCTGCTTCTTTTTCCATAAACGACAAAAAAAAGTCTTCTGCTTTCTGAGAATTCCAGAAAACTTTCACAACCCTTGAACTATACGGTTGATGGGAGAATCCCTC
Organism: Solanum chiquidenum; assembly: GCA_029582725.1. Classification (NCBI taxonomy): domain Eukaryota; kingdom Viridiplantae; phylum Streptophyta; class Magnoliopsida; order Solanales; family Solanaceae; genus Solanum; species Solanum chiquidenum. The sequence goes on from JAJOOS010026656.1 coordinate 8,862, forward strand.
TCCAAATATCTCACATTCCCAAGATTTAGATTACAACATTGATGATCACAAAGTGCTGAAGACGATGAAGTCGCCTATATGTCGCACAGGTTTACCCCTCCTTTTCCTCAATTTTAAAAGGGATTCAATATCCACTATATACGGTTGTGAATTTGAAAACGCCAAGAACAACTGCTATATTCCTTTATACCTGAAACAGGGGGATCTAATAAGAAGATAGAGAATCGAGGCTAGATTCACCAATCAGATAAGTTGTAGTATTTTGATTTACCCTTTAAAACATCTAGGATATTTTCCTTTCCAAGTACACCACCATTTACTGAGGTGAATATAGGAATATAAGAGTAAGTTCCTGCCACATAACGTCTGATCGGAACTCAATTTTGATTTATGTGTTTCATTGTTTTTACTCCCTAAAGATTTCAGTGTCATTTTTTAAACATGCACTGATTGGAACTCAATTTTGATTTATGTGTTTAGTTTTGATTGGAATTCATCATTGATAAAAATGATCATTTATAGATAAATATACTAGCAATTGACAGTAAGGTTCTAAATATTTAGTTTGACTTTGTAGAAAGTAAGTGTGAAAGAGAAGTGCTATTGAAAACATATTATATAATTATCGCATCAAGGGAGTTGACTTTAAGAAAGGGACAATGTAGTATTTATGTGGACATGGAAATTGGGAAAAACATTCTTCAATATGAAAATTTGGATTTGTTTACTTGCATCTTGGAATGAAAATTGATTTTAGATTGCTTGATTTGTTAATTTAGTAGTTTCATTCTTTATCAATCCATTAGTGAGTTTGTTGACTTCTCCACACAACGCTCTTCTTCTAAGAGAGGCATCAACTTTTTTTTCTTCCTCACGAACCCATTCTATCTACAATTTGGTTGATCGGATTTTAGTTGTAGCTACTGGCTGAATGAGCTTAGAGAGATTAAAAATCCACCAGAGGTGTTGAATTCCATACGAGGACCTTAGAAATCGTTCATAAGACTATCAAGTTCACAGATTTGGGACGCTGCTTAGGTGATCAGGCTAGGTAATTTGACATTGTTAAAAAACAGATGGATTTGATATGTTTTGTATTTGCCTGATACAGTTATTTTTATCCGTGTAATTGCATATATGATAATTTTTATGTTAGAATTATCAGGAGATACAAGTTTGATCGTCGTCTGATTAGCATATTCTATATATGTTGCTCCTCAATTTTAATCTACTTTGTCAGTGTGTTAAATTATCTACGGATTATTCAATGGTCTGTAATTAATTTACCTTTTGATGTACCATATTTATGTAAATACTAAGATATTACTTTGTAGGATATCATATGTAGAAGTATCAGAATAACTCAACAACTTATGACATAGCATTTGATGCAACACATTATTGGTCAGTTGTTAGATGGCCATGAAAAGTTTAATGTCGGATAGTTCTAGAAGACATAGACTAGGCGACATTTCAAATTAAGATTTTCTCATGTAACTAATCACACTTTAGACCCGGTAATGATAAGATCACAAACACAGCCTATCAGCAACATGTCTCGGACTCACTCATGTTAAATACAGATACTTGCCAAGTGGAGAGCATATAACAACACCCACATTTGCTGACACTTTTTTTAATGATTAGGAAAATCTGCAGCCACTACCATTTGGATGCGCACAAGGTAAAACCTCGATCTAGAGGCAAATCCATTGCTTTCACTGGCAAGGAGTTTCGAACTTGAGACCTCCAACACTTCTGGTTATTAAGGAATCTGGTCCAGTATTGGAGCAGTTACCATCTCCTGATATCAACATGTATATAACTATAGAGTAACATATTGTGTATAGCTAAACTAGATTATAATATTTTTTTGGTCTGGTTTCTTTTAATTGAATATGCTAGAAGAAAAAATCAGTGAAAGAATGACACAAAATCTTCAGCGGGGCTTTAATAAAGTATTGAAGAGAATACTTCCTTCCTTGCTATATATTTTTGAAGTAAATATGCAGCATTCTAATATGATAAGTTCATTATTGTATTTTTAATAGGTGACTGAAATAGTCGTGATCCTTGATGAAATTATCAACTACATGCAATCCTTTCGCTCGCAAGTTGATTAGGTGGCATTTGTTATAGAATTTGTAAAATTTGACTCTCCAATCTATTGAAGAAATTTTTGACCCAGTCGAGGTCTATGAGAAACAATCTTGCTATCTCTGAGGTAGGATATGGTCTTTGTATATTCAACTCTCTGCAGACCTTTGTGAGACTATTTAGCTATATATGTAGTTGTTACTATTATTTTCATATTTTTTTTCCAAATTGAAATCTGTCAAACTCTAATATTAGTCATAATTTGTAGTTCTGTGTTCGAAATGATGGAGGATACAGTTTGTTACGGAGCTACATTTTGTGTGTGTACTTTTATGCAATAGTTACCTAATCTCAATTCAAGATTGGACAAAAACATGAAATCTTCCCACTCCAAATATATAAACAAATTTGTAACGCTCGTTACTTATGTTTTTGACTTCTCAAATATAATTGTTCATGCATTTTCTGTCAATCATATTATTTAATTTGTTGCATCAATCATATAAAGATAAAATTGTTAAGTTTGAATTTCCGAGTTATGAAGTTACTTCAGACGAAAATTAAGCCCCAAATCCAACTAGATCTATTGAGAGAAATAGAAATCAAGTTTATCTGAAGAAATTTAAGGACAAATGTTATTTCTATACGGTTATACCAACTTCAAACAACCATTTAGTTGTGGGCCATGTACTTATATTTTTGTTCTTTATATTATTATATATCCTCTATGTTTTAGTATATATGATTTGGATAAACTTCGTTTCTTAAGTATTTAGTGAAATAAGGAAACTAAATATTCTTAATTAGTTTGAATTTCCTTAATTTATATTAATTAGTAATTATCTTCAATCAATTCAAATTTAATTAACACACTTATTTCCGTTTTTTTACCTCTTTTTTTTCAGACACGAATTATTTTATTTTTTTCAAAACAAATTTTTACAATTATTTAAAAAAAGCTTCTTTTTTTTTAAGAAACTGTTACAACCTGAAATTTTTTATTGTTACAGTTTAATTCTACTGCTATAACTTGAAAATATTAATCTAATATATGTCATATATGAAATTTTCACATATAAAGAAGGAAAACTATTTATATATAGTAGTGGTACTACTACTTCTGCAAACTGCAAATAATATATATATGGTTAATTCTTAAGGTTACTTTATTTTATACTAAAGCTTTTTTTTTTAAGAAACTGTTACAACCTGAAATTTTTTATTGTTACAACTTGAAAGTTTAATTCTACTGCTATAACTTGAAAATATTAGTCTAATATATGTCATATATAAAATTTTCACATATATGAAACAAAAACAAAAAAAAAGGAAAACTATTTATATATAGTAGTGGTACTACTACTTCTGCAAACTGCAAATTTGCAGCTTGTGGCAGTGGATATATATATATATATATATCACAGACCCTTCGGTTAAACATATGGCTAGAAGAATTTCTAACCAAGAAGGAGACCAAAGTGAAATGATTAATAATTACTTGAAAGAAGGATACCAAAGTGAAATGATTAATAATTACTTGGAAGAAGTCAGACGAAATCTGCTCCTCAATATCACACACTACGCAAAATCAGACTCATCTATGCGGAGTGAAACAAACGAAGATACTCACGAAGCTCAACCATGTGAGTCAGAAGGATCAGTTTCAGGAGATACACTGAAAAGAGAGGAAGATTTCCTTGCCAAACTAAAGGATAAGATTTAGAGATAAGTACTATCAACAGTAAAAACGTTGTTGCAACCGTAGATATACTGTTAGTAGGACCCAAATAGGGGCCCCTTACTACTGTACATAGATGCTTTTATTTTTCTATAAGTATGTTCATTTTCTTTAATTGAAGGCTGGTTTTCAGAAACCCCTTCTCTCTTCTTCTCTCTCTTCTCTCTTTTGTAAAACTTTGTAATCTGCAAGTTTGCCAGAGTACCGGAGTTATAATAAAATCAAGTATTTCCATAGGCCTTGGTGTTTTGGCCACAAGGTACTTTCTTTTGTTCTTTCTTTCTTTTACTTATTCTCCGATCTGGAAGTTGTGACTATGTCCGGCTAAACAATTATATCTATGCCGGATAACTGACTTCTCTTTTATATAGACCATGAACGGATCTAAGCTTTATTTAAATATAGAGGATTTTTAGTATGGTTTCTCGACTTGGTTCTGAGATCGAGGTACAGTCAGATCTTGTACTACTATTATTGGCTTTGTCTTAGTGGCTCCGTATGATGAGCCGTGGTTTTCAGCCCGAAAAGAGTTTGATAAGTAGGGCGCTTCACACCCGGTTAGAACTAGTAGACACATGAGCTCAATAATAGTATGTATTAGGTTCTTGACAGGCCCTTTGCTCAAGTAAAATAAATCACCATGCAGCCTGAGAAACTGTAACACCCTGTATCTGAAACAGACCAAAAATGCAGATTTTGAGAAGTTGCAGGTGCAACTTACTGTCACCATCCACGGACCGTAGGTCAGACCACGGCCCGTGCTGGTGGTCCGTGGTTCACCACTGCAGCCCCTCCCAGATCCAGCTCAAAAATCGACTAA
>JAJOOS010026657.1:0-15523 GCA_029582725.1 Solanum chiquidenum
CATACTTCATGAAGATAAAAGCCACTAAGCCTAAGTGACCATACCTTTGCACTCATCCCCGTTACAAGCCGTAAAAAGACCTTTGTAATCTTTAGTGAGCTGAAACGAATGTTGGTTGGAAAATAAGGGCAATCCTATTGGTGAAGTCATGCATGTGTTCATCTTTTTGAGTGTGAGAGTTGTATGTGGTTCCGAAACTTTAAATTATCAAAGAATTTTGTGTGAATGTGGAACCATCTTTGTTGTGAGGGAATTTGAGTACCTTTGTTGAGCTTGAACTTGCATTTGAAGCAAGTATTGCAAACTTGAGTATCCTTGATAATGGTGAGTCACAATTTGAATCTTTGAGTGCACAATTGAGCATTGTATGGGTAATTTGAACCCTTTTGTATGCATTCATGTTGAGTCTTAAGCAACACTATTTGAGGCATCCTTATTGAACTGTTGATCTTGGGTTTTACTTGAGGACAAGCAAAAGTTTAAGTTAGGGGTGTTGATGAGTCCAAGATTTTGACTTATTTAGGGTTTGTTTTGATAGTTTTAGTGTCTTCAAATGCTTAATTTGTGCTATAAACTGATGTTAAAACCTTGATTTTCAAGAATGTGAGCTAAGGAGCAAGGTAAGGACACTAGCAGGCAAAAAGAAGCAAAAAAGCTTAAGATGTGGAGCAAGGCGATCCTGGTGATCTCCAAGACCACTTGGCGAACCGCCGAGTGGCTCTTCAGCTTGCCTAAAGTTCTAGTATGCCAGCCTTGAAGAAGAACCAACTTGGCGTCAGGAGTGAGCATTGGGTGAATCACCGAATGACTCCATAATGGCAACCTTGATCGCCCAAAGTTACAGGACTCTCAATAGAGGTGCGAGTAAATTGGCGATCCAAAGGAGCAAAGGGTGCATCGCCAAAGCCTTCGGCGTTCTCAACTTAGACCACCTAAAGTTATAGTGCATATTAGCTGAATACTCGAAAGAGGAAGGTGATGGACAGAGGAGATCGACAAATCGCTTATCAGTCGGCGAAGCCCGACTTCATTTCCCCAAAAGTCCAACTCTTGAATCAGTATAAATTGATCTTTTGAGGAGAGAGAAGGTATTCAGAAAAATGTTGAGAACCTTTTACCGAGAACTAAAAAGCATTGTTCTTGTAGAATTTTGAAGCTTTTAACTAGTTTGCATATAAGTTTGGATTTGGGTTTTTGAATTCCACCAGTTTTGGAACATTGTAAAGGGTTGGAGACTATTACCCAGGTGATGACTAATCTAGTTGGTAATTATTCTTACTTTTTTATGATGTGTAGAAAAAACCCCCAATTCTTGGGGTGTGATTATGTGATTATGGGTATTGTTAATTACTGATTTAAATGCTTAGTTGAAGTGGGTTTAATCATTAGCTGTGTTTTAATCTATGAATTGTAGTTATAAATGCAATTCTTATTTTGAGTTCTTAGCTGCTTGAGAGAGAGGTTTTGTAACCAAAGCTTTTGATTAATGGTTTGTAGTTATTGGGTTGATATGGGTTCAGCTCAAAAGAATAAATCCTAAACTCAATCCTACCCATCTTGCTAGAGAGAGAGGTTGTATTAAGGTTGTGGGCTGCTCTTATTTGCTAAGCTTGTTGATGTTCAAATGAAATCACTTGAAACATGATAGTTGTTCGAGAGAAAACTATTTCACTCATAGTCTAGCCGACCCACTGATATTTAGCTATCTATTAGTAGTTTCAATTAACCCATATAGTGAAATTTGCCTATAATCGATCACATCCCGAGAATTCCTCTCTATATTGTTATTTCCTCGTGTTTTGTTTGTGTTGTAGCTGATAATTGTAAACCAAAATCCTCCCATCTAACATTTGTGTCATCTCCTTTGACTTGTTTACTTGTTATTTTTGGCAATTAATATTCCTATAACTAATTAGATCACGTTTGTACTTCATAGTTGAATTTGAACACGTACCACTCCTTGTGGGTTCGACCCCAACTCATTGTTGGGTTTTATACTAGTTAATGATCATTCGCACCTAGAATTGTATGAGTTGTGCTTGAAACGTTAATAAAGGAGCTACTTCAGGGACATGCAGAGGAGCAAACCGTTTGTATGCTATCACTAGTCGCCAAGAGCAAGAGAATTTGCCAGATTTTTTCACTGGTATGATCAAAGTCTTTACTTTTGAATTATATGCTTTGCTAGATCCAAGAGCGAGTCTATCTTTTGTGACTCCTTATATTGCTATGAATTTTGATATTCTTCTTGAGCAACTTCTTAAGCCCTTCAGTGTTTGCACACCTATTGGTGAGTCTATTCTAGCCGAGAGAGTTTATCGTGATTGTACCATTTTCGTCAACCACAAGGACACCATGGCTGTGTTAATCGAGTTAAACACGGTAGATTTTGATGTTATTCTAGGTATGGACTGGCTTCATGCATGTTATGCCTCAGTTCATTGTATAACTCGAGTAGTTAAGTTCCAGTTTCCTAATGAGCCAGTTATAGAGTGGAGGAGTAGTTCAGCAGGGCCTAAGGGTCGTTTTATTTTGTATCTTAAGATAAGAAAGTTAGTTTCCAAGGGGTGCGTCTATCACTTAGTACGAGTTAATTACTCTAGTGTTGAGACACCATCTATTCAGTTAGTTCCAATTGTGAGTGAGTTTCCAGAGTTCTTTCCAGATGATCTTCCTGGAGTCCCTCTTGAGAGAGAAATAGATTTCGGTATAGATATTCTTCCTGATAGTCGACCTATTTCTATTCCGCCATATAAAATGGCTCCAGTTGAGTTCAAAGAGTTAAAAGAGTAGTTGAAAGATCTACTTGATAAAGGTTTTATTCGATCAAGTGTCTCACCTTGGGGAGCTCTAGTTTTATTTGTGAGGAAGAAAGATGGTTCACTTAGGATGTGTATTCATTCTGCCTATTGAACAAGGTTACTATCAAGAATAAGTACCCCATTCCGAGAATTAATGATCCATTTGATCAACATCAGGGTGCCACTTGTTTTTCTAAGAGACCTCAGATTAGGCTATCATCAGTTGAGAGTAAGAGAAAGTGACATTCCTAAGATAACATTCATGACCCGTTATAGTCATTATGAGTTTCTAGTCATGTCGTTTGGTTTGACTAATGCTCCTACAACGTTCATGGATCTTATGAACATAGTGCTTAAGCCTTATCTTGATATGTTTTTTTATCATATTCACTGATGACATTCTAATTTAGTCGAGGAATGAGGAGGATCATGCTAGTCATCTCAGAGTAGTTCTCCATACTCTCAAGGATAGAGAGTTGTAGGATAAATTCTCTAAGTGTGAGTTTTGTCTGGAGTCTGTGGCATTCTTAGGTCACATTGTTTCAGGTTAGGGGATACGAGTTGAAACTCAAAAAAAAGAGGCAGTGCAGAACTGGCCTAGACCCACATCTCCGATTGATATTAGGAGTTTCTTGGGATTGGCTGGTTATTATAGGAGGTTTTTTGAGGGTTTTTCATCTATATCATCCCTGTTGACTAAGTTGACTCAGAAAACAACGAAATTTTAATGGTCAAAAACTTTTGAGAAATTTTTTCAGGAATTGAAAACTAGGTTGACTACTGCCCCAGTGTTGACCTTTCCTGAGGGTACGCAAGATTTTGTGGTGTATTGTGATGCGTCCAGAGTTGGATTGGGTTGTGTATTGATTCAAAATGGCAAGGTTATAGCTTATGCCTCCAGACAACTTAAGGTTCACGAGAAGAATTACCCAACCTATTATAGAGTTGGCTGTTGTTGTCACGACCCGAGCCTACACCCTTGACGTGGCCGACAACCATTGCTGGTCCCCAAGCAAACCCTCATCCTGGCTGACTACAAGAGGAAGACTAACTTAATCATATGAAAGCTTAAAAACTGAATAAAATTCATTGAACTCATTTACAAATCTTTAACTCAAATGAATAACTCTAAATAAAAATAATATATTAAACTCGCCATAAAATAGGCAACTTAAGTCTTTAAAACATTTAAACAAAATAAATGAACAAACTTCTAAAATTCTACTGTCTATCTATGAAGCCTTTAACTGACAAAGATGGAAGTCGGGACAAGACCCATTACATCCTAACAACTGATATAACTGAAAGTATAAGTGGAACCCTCCGGAGGCTCACCATAGCTAACTCGAACTGCATGTGGTATCAACGAAGCTCCTGTTGCTGATCCTAAATACCCGTATCTGCATCATGAAATGATGCAGGCTAAATGGCTCAGTACATGGTATGTACGAGCATGTAAGGGGAATTCTAAAGCATAAACTTAAGCTTGAACTTGCTAAAAAGGAAAAATACTTACCTCTTTTCAACTCACTACACTAAACTCAACTTAAGAATAAGATACTCAATTCAAAGGTTAGATACTCAACTCAAAGATTAGATACTTAACTCAAGATACTCAACTCAAGATAAAGTATCAATAAAAGATGCGATATATGGAAAGCATTTAAACCAATAGATAGTAACTCAATGTATTGAATAATACAATAATAACTTAGTTTGTATATAAAAATACAATATAACTGTATGGGAGTTTCTCTAACCGACGACCATCACTATGAGCAATGTGATGATACAACGTCTCGCCCACACTGCCAGAACTATCCTATACCTGGACGGGGTATAGAACGTCTCAACTAAGTGGATCCAGTAGTCTATACTAAAAGCATTAAGGAATCATCTAAAAAGTATGACCCTTTCTACCTACATTGGCTAAATAGTTTATGGAGACTTGAGTTAATTGAACTCGTCCCTATATCGGTGCTCAATACTACTCCCAAAAATATACTCAACTCATATGTTTAAAAACATAACTCTTTATATGGTTTGATATTATTACTCAAAATATTTCTCTTAAAAGAGATAGCTGCTCTGAAATCTTTTAAACGCATAACGCATTTAGAAATCTTAGTTTCTATTTTATTAATGTAAAAATTGACACCTTGTGAATACATAGTTCCCTTATACCCTTGCTCAACTCATAATTGAAAACTCTTTCTCAAAAATACATCAAAATCATATTATAATATGATCATTGATGACTCGGAAAGTCAAGTTAGTAAAGTTTGACATAACTAGTATAGATTGTTTAGTGTATGATAAGAATGATGTTGTGCCAATTGAGGTCAGAATCTCTACTGCCATTTTATATATTTGGTGTATATAAAAATGGTCATGTTACGATTACTACTATGGTACCCATGCTTACTTGGTTAGAGTTATGGTGTGTGTTATGTCAGCTATCGACCTAATCTATGAAAGAATGCATATCACTTTGGTCTAGATACCGAATGGGTTTGGTAATGTTTTTGTAGCTACTCAATGGGTAGAAATATGCAGGCTATTAGTGTATGATCTTCTCGGTAAATATGGTTTGTTCTAGTGGTGGATCTAATAGAGTTTCATGATATGGTGCTAGTGGTATAAGAAAATGGGGACATCAATTATCAAGGGCAAATACTAATCAGTTAATGGGTTATCAGTTGTATCACCTACTAGAGTAATGAGATTCGATGTTGCATCCACATATGGGAAACCAACTGGTTTGTTACTACAGGCGCTTGAGCTAGGCATTGTGTATAAGGAAAAATAATAGTGGTGGATCTATGGAAATGTATTAATGTGTTTTGGTTGTGAAATGTATTTTGAGGATTCTAAATGGGAACCGGTTATTTCACTGTATGCTCTAAAGGAGTGGGTTGATACCAAAATGACAAGCTTATGGGTAAAGGAAGTCCCAGTGAGTATACTTTTGTGAAGGGAATTGAGGATTTTAGTAAGAAAGTGCTTATAAAATTGGGTTAGACCTTTGGATTTGGTTGGCATATCTAGGCTTAAGAGGTCATATTGATGATAAATGTTACTTCGAGATGATGGCAATGGTTACTGAGTGTAATGACAATAAGATTTCATGATGGATTATGAATATGATGTGACTTTATAATAAGGATTTTTTATTAAAGGGATTCAGTATGTTATTGAAGACTTTTGGGTATCTAAAGTTGTGGTTGCTACCATTTGGTGAGTAGCGTGGTCTTATGAAAAGTTGTAGGATGTGTTAGGAGACCACTCAAATAGAATGGAAAGAAGCTTGATTAATAATTGAAAGAACTAGTGGGATGTAGTTTAGCCTTCGGAATGAGGCAAGAGCAATGATAACTACTCTGATTTCGAAGGCCAAAGATGTATTTTCAGAGAGTTGAGAATTGGTTTTAGAGACGCGTGGTTCTATTTGTTTTTCCCCAGTTGTGGTAATAGTGTCACATGTTTAGTAGATGGGTTAAAAACTGTTGGATGAGATTTGAGAAAAAAGTATACATATGTTTTGCTCGAGTGTGGTGATAAGTTCTTTAACGATTTTGAGTTTGATAATAGGTATTGTTGGAATCAGAATTCAAGTTTTTATTGTAAGTTTACATTCTTGGTAGTAGGTTTTGTCAAGGTATAGATAAATAAGGTAAGAAATGATCGATCGCATTGGTATTGAATATTTCAAAGGACTTGTGCATGATTTGGGTCATAAAGAAGGGTTTCACTTAAAGTTTCGATTTAAAGTATGAGGTAAAATGTCATGGGTTGTTGGTTAAAGCATAAAAATGGTAAGCGAGTTAGCGAAATGAACAAGAGTCTGGTATATTGAAGAGTTCAAGATGTTTGTATTTTGTGTCATGAGAATAATCTAAGAAAGGTGAAGAATAAGACATCTCATGTAGACCCTTAGTTCGAAGTTGAAAGTAGTATGGATTTTGACTTTGAGTGGAGATATGACTATGCAATAAGACTCGGTTTGGCACAAACTTACTAGGGGCTTATCAATGACTTTTACGAAGATTGGGTTTTGGTTTAGATGACAAACAGTGATATGTGGAAGATTCTACGTTTTTATGTTCGTTTGGATTATTTGATCTAAGGTAGATGAATTATGGTGGCGCTATGGCTATGGACCTACAGTTCTACATGGTTATTGAGGATTTTTAGGAGATTTAAACTACTATGTTGATGGGATGACACAACTATCGTGATTCATTACATAAACACTTGATGGTAAATAGAGGTTACGTTCTCATAGTATACATAATTATTGGGGTAACCAAGAATTTCTCTATGTTTTGTTATGAGGTATATATATGGTAGTTGAAAATTGGTATGTGAAAGATTGTGTGGAGTTGACATTACTCATGATTTAATAGCTTTAGCTCGATGGGAAAGAAGTATCCCATTGGAAATTAGTGCTATAAGCCTTGGGTGGGACCCATATCTGTCATGGTATGCTTGCATGGAAAGAAAGGGACCCATAGTTTGGAATATTTGGAGGCGTGTTCTCTAAGAAGACTTTGATACTAGTGACGATTTGAGAGTAAGTAAATAGTCGGTGTGGTTAGGATGTTTTGTTAGTATTAAGTGTGTTTTCATTAGTAGATTACTATGAGAAGTATGTGGGGTTTGTTAAATCGAGTATGTGTATGATTGTAATGAGGACTATGATGGTTGTTTGTAAGTAGCCAAGAATCAAAGAGATGGAGCCAAACGAATGAAAATGTTTAGTATATGGAAGGGGCATCTGGTGTTATTCGAACTTGGTTCTGGACATATTTAGGTGACCACCTACTTCGTTTTGCACTGGTTTAGAGTATGATTCACTTCCTATGCCCGCGCGTCTTTCCACTTCTATGGGTGGATCCTTAGTGTTGAACCGGGTGTACCAATCATGTGATGTCCTTTTAGTAGGGTAGGATCTAATACCTGAATCTAGATTAGGAGTGGAGGGAAAGAGATGAGGATAATGGGACATCATATCGACTTCGACCTCCCAAGTAGCACCCTCAACTAATTGATTCCTCCACAGAACCTTCACGAAAGCAACTTCTTTGTTTCTCAACTTCAAAACTTGTCGGTCTAAAATGTCAACCGGAACCTCTTCATAAGAAAGATTTTCTTTAATTCCCAAACCTTCCAAAGGTACAATGGATGTCGGATCTCCAACACTCTTCTTCAACAAAGAGACATGGAATACTAGATGTACTGATGCTAAATCAGTAGGCAACTAAAGTTCATAAGGAACTTTGCCAATACACCTCAAAATTTGGTATGGGCCCACATATCGGGGACTAAGCTTCCTTTTATTTCCAAATCTCATTACACTCATCATGGGTGAAATTTTCAAGTAGACCCAATCAGCAACATTAAATTCAAGTTTTCTTCTTCTAACATCGGCATAAGACTTTTGTTGACTTTGAGTCATTTTAAACCTTTTCCGAATATGCGAACCTCTTCCATAGCCTCATGCACCAACTCGGGCCCAATGAAAGCAACATCACCAACTTCAAACCAACCTATAGGAGACCTACACCTACTACCCTAAAGAGACTCAAAGGGTGACATCTTAATGCTAGAATGATAGCTAATATTACAATCCAACTCAATCAAAGGCAACTGGTCATCCCAATTACCCTCGAAGTCAATCAGACAAGATCTAAACATATCTTCTAAATTCTTAATCGTACGCTCGTCTTGTCCAGCGATATGAGAGTGGAAAGTCGTGCTAAGTTTCACTTGAGCACCAAGACCCTTCCGAAATGACTTCTAAAACTGAGATGTTAACTAATTTCCATGGATAGAGATAATAGACAAGGACACTCCATGTAACCTTAACATTTCTTGAATATAAATCTTGGCATACTCTTCAGCTGAGAAAGAAGTCCTTATGAGAATAAATTGAGCCAATATCATTATTCGGTCCATAATAACCCAAATCGAATCAGACTATTACCAAGTGCGGGGTAAACCCGTAACGAAGTCCATATTCAAATCTTCCCACGTCCATGTAGGGATACTAATGTTTTGAGCCAACCACTCGGTTTCTGATGCTCAACTTTCACGAATTGACAATTAGCCACAAGTTCTGTAAATCCTTCATCTTATTCCACCAACAAACTTCCCGTAAATCATGGTACATCTTGGTGGCTCGTGGGTAAAAAGAATACTGAGAACTGTGAGCTCTTTCTCAACTCATCAACTTTCAGAACACATAACCGATATTGAAGAACCCCATCTCCCCTTTGGGAGAAATCCTCAATGGCTTTTTCAAAAACTAACTTCTTCAACTCAACTAGTACAAAATCAAGATCTTGCTCATCATTCACATCCGATTCAAAAGATGATTTGAAACCGTTCTAAACAATGACACCACCTTTATTATAAATCAACCAAGAGAACACCTAGTCGAGCCAATCTATGAACATCACGAACTAATTCCTTCTTATCACCCTCAACATGAGCAACGTTTCCCATTGACAGTCGACTAAGAGAATCCGCCACCACACTCACCTTATCAAGATAATATAGGACACTCATATTTTGATCCTTCAATAACTCAAGCCATCTCCTTTGGCGAAGATTCAAATCTTTTTGAGTGAACACATATTTTAAGCTATTGTAGTCGGTAAAAAAATCTACATGAACACCATATAAGTAATGCCCTTATATATTTAGAGAAAACTCTAATGTCGCTAACTCCAATTCATGAGTTGGATAATTTTTTTCATGCACCTTAAATTTCCTTAAAGCATAAGCGATAACTTTTTCATGTTGTATCAAATCACAACCAAGACCAATTCGTGAAGCATCACAATAAACCACAAAACCATCCGATCCTTTCGGTAATGTCAAAATAACGGCTGAAGTGATTCTATCTTCCAACCCTTGAAACTCTTCTCACAAGCTTCCAACCATAGGAATTTCACTTCTTTTGTGTCAAAGTCGTCAAAGGCAAAGCAATAGAGGAAAATCCTTCCACAAACCTTCTATAGTAACAGACCAAACCCAAGAAACTCCATATATCTAAAGCAGACAAAGGTCTAGGCCAATTCTTAACCACCTCAGTTTTCTTAGGAATGACTTGAATACCTTCACCGGAGATAATATGACAAAGGAAAGCAACATAACTCAACCAAAACTCACACTTGCTAAACTTAGCATACAATTCCTAATTTTTGAGAATTTACAACACATTCCTCAAATGCTCAATATGTTCATCCTCACTCTGTGAGTAAATTAAGATATCATCGATAAACATAATCACAAATATATCACTATATTGCTTGAAGATCCTATTAATCAAATTAATGAATGATGTCGGGGCACTATTCAAACTGAAAGACATAAAAAAAAATTCATAATGACCATATCGGGTTCGAAAAGTTGTCTTTGGAATGTCATTTTCCTTCATCCTCAATTGGTGATAACTTAGCCGAAGGTCAATCTTAGAGAAGTCACTCTCTCCTTGGAGTTGATCAAATAAATTATCAATCCTAGGAATAGGATATTTTCTTAATGGTAACTTTATTCAATTGTCGATACTCAATGCACATTCAGAGGGAACCATCCTTCTTTCAAACAAAGAGTACCTCCATGGTGAGATACTTGGTCTAATGAACCCCCTATCCAATAAGTCTTTCAACTGATCCTCTAATACTTAAGTTCTGCTGGGGTCATATGGTAGGGAGGAATAGAGATAGGTTGCGTATCTGGGAGAAGGTCAATATCAAATTCTATTTCCGTTTCGAGAAGAATACTGAGAAGATTATCAGGAAACACTTTTGAAAACTCATTTACAATTGGAACTAATTCAAGAGTAGGGATTTTGGAATCTCTATCCCTAACTCGAACAAGATGATAAATTCAACCCTTAGAGAGCATCGTCCTAGCCTTTAGGCAAGATATAAACTAACCCTTAAGAACATAATTCCCCTCTTACCATGACATGATAGGTTCATTCTTTACCTTGAAGATGACCAATCGGGTCTTACAATCTATGGAAGCATAACATGCATGAAGCCAATTCATCACAAGAATAATATCAAATCTAACATATCAATCTCTACAAGATCAACATGAGTGACTATGAGAAATGGAAATATGACAATTCCAATAAATGTTTTTAGCAACCATAGAATCACCAACGGGAGTAGAGACATAAAAGGGATTAGAAAGGACTTTGAGACCAAAATCAAATAGCATGTCTACATATGGGGTAATAAATGATAATGTTGCACCCATATGAAGCAATGCATACACATTAAAATGAAATACTTTCAATATATCAGTCACAACATCCGGAGAATCCTCATGATATTTTCGAGTCTGAAGAGCATAAAATCTATTTTGGCGAGGAGCACCTTTGCTTCTCTCATTTTAAGAGTAAAGAAAAGATCAAAAATTCTATCCGGAGAATTTTGTCGCAAGTTAATTAAATCAAGCACTTTTTCTTCTCTCATTTCAAGAGTAAAGAAAAGATCAAGAAAAGATCCTTTGAACTTCTTCAAATCAAGAGGACCCACATCAACCGCCCTCTCTTCCTTCCTCTGGTTGAACAAAACTTGATCAACACTCTTAAGTTGATAAGCAACCAATTCTACTTTCTCCACCATAGAAAATCCCATAATTCCCATTATCTTATACACCTCATCAATGAACTCTTGTGGATCCGCATCAACCTTGGAACCATGGAACTTCGGAGGATTCATCCTAGTGAAGTCCCTTATCCTTATCACCACCATACCCACATTTAGGTTCACGGGAACAACGACTTCTCTATTAGCTTGGGCTGCCATAGCTTGAGAAAATACTTGGAAAGTGGCTCAAAATTTAGCATGAGTCACTTACTTAGCCAAGGGGTAAACCAGAGCTTGAGGAACCTCGAGCTTCACATTCTCACACGCATTCCTTCTTACATAAGCTCTTTGAGGGGCCATATCCTTAAAAGTATCAGACAATATTGAGGAGAAGGACTTTTATAGAGATAGACTCTATGACATGACTTTAGAGTTATGAAAGAAGTGAAGTTTCCTGAGCATTTTGTAGGCTCCTATTCATAAATGTGGCGCGCTTCACACTTATGAACAAGACTCTAATCAACACGACTTGTTAGACATCCTAGGACCTTTTCTAAAACCTTGTGCTCCGAATACCAAGTTTGTCACAACCCAAAATATACCCTAGACGTGACATGACATATAAGACCCCAAGACGCCCTACACAAGACATTTGGCATATATACAATACAATAGACAAAAGTAGAAAATCTCATATAATGAAAGATTTTGACATAAAAATGGAAGTCTACACATAGTCTTGATAAGTATATCTAATACATCAAAAGAAGTGGCCATAACGGAACCCGTACACCACGTACAATACCCAAAAACGAAAACATAAGAAAACAAAGTAAAGGTGACATGATCCTCAGAACATAAGGATTCACCAACTCTTCATGATCAAGCACTCAATAACTATCAACGAGTGGGATAAGAGAAGCTTTGGACCCTACATTATGAGACAATGTAGGCACAAGTATCCATTAGTACATAGAATGTACTAAGTATAAGGGATATACATAAGAATGTAAAACATGATCATAAAGGGACATTAGAGAAAATATTATATGCATGACAAAGATAAAACATAGTAAACCTCTTAAAGAAGAATCGTAAATCATCAACATGGTCAATGAATCTTAAAATCATAACGGAAGTTTCATAAAACCTTTGAATAACTTTAGTTTATTTTGTGGGATGTTATCTTTAACTGATAATTGATCATGCAAGCTATGACATGTAATTTGGTGTAACTCCCACATCGAGAAGGGTGAGTCTACTTGACAAGGTAGAACTCTGTATCATTAATTCATATATTATTTATAGATCCACTAGCTAGGTCATTTAAGACAATCCTATGGGGCATGTAGTTTTGAACTAGAGGTTTCTACTAGAAACTACCCTATTTGAGCCTCCACCTCAAAGTTTTCTCGATGCTAAGTTAAATCCCAACGGAATAGACAATGTCAAGTATCAAAACATAACATCATACATGGAAAAGAAAAATTAATTTACTAATCCAAGCTTAAAATCATCATAGAGTAGCTCCTTAAATTATTAATCATAAATGTATGAGAAATCCTTTCACCAATCATGAATTCTTAATATGTGATAATACCTTTCACAATTTTATTGATGTTTATTTTAAAAGCAACCTTTAGATCATAAAACATTTTTTCATAAATCATCATTCATAAGTTCATAGTTTTCTTCATAAATTCATAGTTAAAATCATGAATAATGCATTAGTCTATATAGAACCAATTGAAAAACATGTAATTCAATAGAAAAAAATGCATAGAAAGATTGAAATGGAACAATTAATTCAAAATCAAACAAGACCTGTGGAGATTTCATGAACCCTAATAAAAATTAGGTGAAATTGAATTGAAGAATTAAGATATTTTGGGACCCAATGGATGAATGGAATCAATTGATGAATTCCCATATACCATGATGATCAAAGCCCAAAAGTAATTGCGGAAAAAGGAGACTTGAAGATTGAAACCTAGCTTTCTTCCTTAGACTTGAGAGAGAATTGGAGAGAATGAACTTGGATGAGATTATGAAATTTGAGAGAATGAGAGGGTATGGGTAGATTTAGGAATAGAAGGGTAGTTATAGGACTTAACATTGGGATAAAAAAACAACAGTATAGGTATTAAATGCATAGGAAATGACACAAATACCCTTAAGAAAAAATTGTCACAGTGACCTACAACAAGACGGCTGGGCCTACGGTCCGTAGAACTTTCTACGCCCCGTATTGGTCAACCGTAGACTCAAGTTTAGAAACCCAAAATTTTCTCAACTTCCTATGAGCCCTTCCTGTGGTCTGTCAAAATATCTATGGCTCGTACAGACAACTCATAAACCAAGTCCAAGTCCAAAATTTTACCAAGTCTGAGACCCTTCTACGGAACCCATGTATGACCCGTAGTCCAAATGACGCCTCATCATGTTCTCTTGCATGTCAAATGCCAAAAAACTCCTACGAGTGTCATCTACGACCCCTAGAAGCTTTTACAAACCATAGATTGGTCTGGTAAACACAACTAGTAGCCAAAACATGAAGTTCTTCCCTTTTCCAATTTTTGAGATTTTACACCTACGATCACGGCTATTGATCTAGCATTCCGAAAGTATTGTTAGAGGTTCTGTATACTTGGGTGTATCGCTCGCTAGATGGTTACTTGACTATTTCCTTTTCTGGGTTAGATAATTTTGACTCTCCCTTGATGAGTACCCAAGGCCTAAAGATAAGATTTTATAGTTTAAGATCGTTGAATGATTATGTTTTGCAAATGAAATTCTGCTAAATAACTTGTACATTATAAGTGTTTGGTGGTTAATTCAGGTTCACTCCTTGTTGTATTCTGTATTGATTTGGAATTTTATTGTAGTTATGTGAGGAAAGGTTCTTCCTGGTGGTTGAGTTACTGTCCAGAAGATTTCAGTTCAGATTGAGTTCATGGGTTAGTCTCTGGCTTGGTAACTACTCTTGATTATAGATCTACAAAACTTTTATTCGAAATTTCAGTTCATAGTTTCTGATTTTGATGGAATGGTCTTAAGGAACAACTTAGTTGGAGAGATGAACAACGACTCTAGAAGATCATGAGTACTCAGGATTTTGGTAACGTTGGTTATTCTTCATTCTTCTTCTTCTTCTTTATGTTCGATGATGAACATGGTTTTTAGTGGTGGATAATGTAATGATCACAAAAGTTATTTTTAGAAATTTTCATAAAATTACCATTTTTATCATTCTCGATAGTTGCTCTGAGTCATTTATGATAAGTTTGTGAAGTAGAGTTTAAATTTTTTTGAAAATTTGTGATTTTTGGAAGTGTTGAGTTTTAAAAGGCTTAATTTTTAAAAAATATTTTTTGGTAAAAATTAGAGTTTTGAGTCTCAAAATGGAATTCCATTAGTTCAAAATATGGAATTCGGTCTGTAACACCCCGTATCCTAGATAGACCAAAATGCAGACTTTGAGAAGTTGCAGGTGCAAACCCACGGTTGCCATCCACGGACCGTAGGTCACACCACGGTCCGTGCTGGTGGTCCGTGGTTCACCACTGAAACCCCTCCCAAAATCAGCTCAAAAAAATTGGCTAAGTCTCGACCCACGGTCCGTAGGTCAGACCACGGTCCGTGGTCTGTGTCCGTTGATCGAGGTCCCCTATACCCAGCCTCTGATGCAAACGACGGTCGACCAGTACGGACCGTCATTTGATCCACGGTCCGTAGGTCAGACCGTAGGTAAGGGTCAACAGCCAATTAGCTGAAAATTGTTGATGGGTCAACTTCAGATGGTCATAAATTTTATCACAAAAGGAATTATGTGTGACATGACCTATGATATGATAGATAATTGAATTCTTTTTCCAACGCCACCGAGTTTGCTAAAATCCGATCTCCGAGTAAAAAGTTATGCTTGTTTTAGTGAAGGCTTGTCGAGCAGGCTTGACTTACGGACCCAACCTACGGACCGTCGATTGACCTACGGCCCGTAGGTCCAATCCGTCGGTCACTCCGACAGCAATTAAGTCAGGGGTCTTTTGGTCTTTTCCTATTTCGTTTAACCCCTAAGATATGTCGTTTAGACCCTAAATCATGAGATTTTAG
>JAJOOS010026658.1:0-14869 GCA_029582725.1 Solanum chiquidenum
ATTTGGACTAACCAATGCTCCTGCAGCTTTCATGGATTTGATGAACAGAGTGTTCAAGCAGTACTTGGACTTGTTCGTTATCGTCTTTATTGATGATATCCTCATTTACTCTAGGAATGAGGAAGAACATGCGAGTCATTTGAGGGTTGTCGTAAACTCTCAAAGATCACCAGTTATTCGCTAAATTTAGCAAGTGAGAGTTTTGGTTGCAATCAGTTGCTTTCCTTGGGCATATAGTATCCAACAAAAAAATTCGAGTGGATTCACAAAAAATAGAGAAAGTAAAACAATGGCCCAGACCTACCGCCCCAACAGAAATCAGAAGTTTCTTGGGTCTAGCGGGTTATTACAGAAGGTTTGTGGAAGGATTTTCATTCATAGCCTCTCTATTGACTAAGTTAACTCAGATAAAGGTAAAGTTTCAGTGGTCAGATGATTGTGAGAAAAGCTTCACAGAACTGAAAACCAGGTTGACTACAACTCCTGTTTTGACTCTACCAGAGGGTTCAGACGGTTATGCTATATATTGCGATGCATCCAGAGTTGGCCTAGGTTGTGTGCTCTTACAGCGAGATAAGGTTATAGCTTATGCTTCTAGACAACTTAAGGTGCATGAGAAGAATTATCCAACTCATGACCTCGAGCATGCAGCAGTAGTGTTTGGACTCAAAATTTGGAGACACTACGTGTATGGTGTTCATGTAGATGTGTTCACAGACCATAAGAGCCTCCAATATGTATTCACCCAGAAAGAGTTGAATCTTCGCCAGAGGAGATGGCTAGAGTTCCTCAAATACTACGACATGAGTACGCATTACCATTCGGGTAAGGACAATGTAGTAGCAGATGCTTTTAATAGACTATGTATGGGTACTGTAGCACATGTTGAGGAAGAAAGGAAAGAGCTAGTGAAGGATGTTCACAGGCTTACTCGTTTGGGAGTTCACCTTATGAGCATATCAGATAATGGTGTCACAGTTTAGAATGGGTCAGAATCTTATTTGGTAGTAGGGGTTAAGGAAAAGCAAGATAGTGATCCAATCTTGCTTGAACTTATGGGTGCAGTCCACAATTAGAGAGTAAAGGTTTTCTCCCAGGGGAAATGGTGTACTTTGCTATCGGGTTAGATTGTGTGTTCTTGATATGGGTGAATTGAGACAACATATTCTCGCAGAAGCCTATAATTCTAGATATTCTATTCATCCATTCTTCACTAAGATGTACCGCGATCTGCGGGAAGTCTTTTGGTGGATTGGCATGAAGAAGGATATAACTGATTTGGTGAGTAAGTGCCCCAACTGCCAACAAGTGAAGGTAGAACATCAGAAACCAAGGGGTATGACTCAAGAGATTGACATTCCTACTTGGAAGTGGGAAGTGATCAACATGGATTTCATTACAGGGTTACCTCGTACTCGCAGACAGCATGACTACATTTGGGTGATAGTTGACAGAATGACTAAGTCTTCTCACTTTTTGGCGGTCAAGACTACAAATTCGGCGGAGGACTATGCTAAGCTTTACATTAATGAGATAGTCAGGTTGAATAGGGTTCCTTTGTCTATCATTTCAGATAGAGGTCCTCAGTTTACCTCTCATTTTTGGAAGTCATTTCATAAAGGTCTTGGTACTCAGGTTAATCTTAGCACAGCATTTGATCCACAGATGGATGGTCAGGCAGAGTGTACCATTCATACCTTAGAGGACATGTTGAGAGCTTGTGTGATCGACTTCAAGAGTAGTTGGGATGATCACATTCCTCTTATTGAGTTCGCCTATAATAATAGCTACCATTCCAGCATTCAGATGGCCCCTTATGAGGCATTGTATGGACGTAGATGCAGATCTTCTGTTGGTTGGTTTGAAGTAGGTGAAGCAGCCTTGATAGGACCAGATTCATTCCATGATGCTATGGAGAAGGTACAACTCATCATAGATAGACTTAAGACAGCCCAGAGTCGCCACAAGTCTTATACAGCTGTAAGGAGAAGGGAACTAAAGTTCCAAGCCGATGAGTGGGTTTACCTGAAGGTGTCACTTATGAAAGGGGTGATGAAATTTGGCAAGAAAGGAAAGCTCAGTCCTAGATATATACGCCCTTACAAGATTCTTAAAAAGATTAGTAAAGTGGCTTATAAGTTAGAGTTGCCAGCAGAACTAGCATCAGTGCATCCTGTCTTCCACATTTCACTTTTGAAGAAGCGTGTGGGTGATCCAGCATCCGTGGTGCCATTAGAAAGTGAGGCCGTGAAAGATAGTCTTTCCTATGAGGATGTACCAGTTGAGATTCTCGATCGTCAGGTGAGGAGCTTGAGCAACAAAGATTTTGCTTCAGTCAATATTTTGTGGAGCAGTCAGTCCGTAGTGGGAGCTACTTAGGAAGCAGAAAAAGCCATGAAGTCCAAGTACCATCACCTCTTTCCTTTCGATTCCACTCCAGCTTGAGGTAATAGTTCCTCATTAGTTTTTCAGTCATTCTTGCGCATATTCAGTCTTAGTATTATGTTCCTTCAGTTAGTACTTGAATTTTCAGCATATTTGCATGTTTTTGGAACTCAGATCATTCAGATATTCAGTTTCATGTGTTTAGTGGTAGGGTTTGTAGCTCTTTCCCTCCATTCCAACTAGTTTAGTCTTCATTCGAGGACAAATGTTCCCAAGGGGGAGATAATGTAACACCCCATATCCGAAAGCAGACTAGATTTTTGATTTTTCAGAAATTGCAGGTGAAACCTACGGACGCCACCCACGGACCGTGGTATGACCCACGGCTCGAGTTGTGGGTCCGTGGTTCACCACTGCAACCCCTCCCTAAACCTAGCTCATAAAATCAGCTAAGGCTCGACCCACAGACAGACCCACGATCCGTAGGCCAAACCACGGTCTGTGGTCTGTGTCCGTGGATCAAGGCCTCATTTATCCAGTCTCTAACGTAAACGACGATGAACCAACACGGACCGTCATTCAATCCACGATCCGTAGGTCTGACCGTTGGTGAAGTTCAGCAGCTAGTTAGGGGGAAATTACTAGTTGGGTAAACTTCAAATGGTCATCACTCTTAGCACAAATGAATTATGTGTCCCATGACCTATTATATAATAGATAATTGAATCCTCTTTCCAACGCCACCGAGTTTGCTAAAATCCAAAATTTGAGCAAAAAGTTATGCGCATTTTAGTGAAGCTCTGTCGGGCAGACTTAACCTACGACCCCAACCTACGGATCATAGGTTGACCTACGGCCCATAGGTCCATCCGTGAGTGGCTTCCGATAGCTTTTAAGTTAGGAGTCTTTTGGTCTTTTCCCTCTGCGTTGGACCCCTAAAATACGTCGTTTTAACCGTAAACTTCATAGTTTTGGTCAGTTTTAGTCTAGAAACATAATTAAAACTAACCCAAGTCAGATCACTCACCAAAACTTAGAGAAATTAGAGCTTGAGAGAAGAAAAGAGGTCAAGAACCCTAGTTCAAGAATGCAGCAAGGTTCCATCAGTTCCAGCCCCGAAATCGAAAGAATTCTCCGTGGAATTCATCACCTGGTATATGGGATTTCACTAGGGGGTTCAATCATATTTGTGATTCCATGATTATGAACAAACTTAGGGTTTCTAGAATTTCAACAGATCATCATGAATTAGTTATTTAAATGTTCCAAATCAGATTATCATTTTATTGCTCAGTTTATTACATGAATTTTAGAACCCTAGCTATGTATTTCTTTAGTTCTTGAATCACACATGTTAGGTCAGATATTTCAGTATTCAGTTATAAATGCCTCAGTTTATGAATGCATCATTATCAGATTAATTATTGCATTCTCTGTTTTGCATATTGAGATTTGAGCTATCCAGTATTACAGAAATTCAGTCATAATGTGCTAAATCACTTAATTTATTGTGAGTAGCATAATACCGAGTTGGACTAGGGTTCAGCATACCCATATAGTCCCAGAACTATGAGCCACGTAGGTGTAAGTCCCCTCCGTGGGCACCATTTAGTAATCATGCCAGCATGCCTCTATACCTTTGGCCGGGTTTATTGGGTCCTCTCGATGGGGCGTATACATCAACTCCACATTTAGCTAATGTGGTTTTATTGTTGGTTATTAGTAGCTCCCACAATTCAGTCAGACTCTATTGCATTGACGATATTTACAGTTCATTCAGCATTCAGTCAGCATGTTATAAATTAGTCATTGTATTTAGTTAGTTCAGATTCAGTATCTCATCTTATTCATATTATACTTGCTTTATTGCTTGTTCAGTTATATGTTTTAGTCAGCTTTACTCTATCATTCATGCTCAGTACCTTTCCAGTACTGACGCATACTCTGCGCTGCATCTTCTCGTGATGTAGGTTCAGGTTCTCAATATCTAGATCGCACATAGATCAGTTCTCTATCTTCAGTTGAGTAGTATTAGTGGTGAGTCCTCATTCTATGAGGACTAGTTACATTTATTTTTATCGCTTTCAGTCTTTTAGTTTCAGTTTTACTGGACTTAGTTAAGGTCTGTCACAGCACTTCTAGTCAGTAGAGGCTATTTTCAGACATAGTTAGTTTCAGCTTATTATTTAAGTTTGATATCTATTTGTATTAAAATTCCCAGATTTTATATTCAGATTTAGTATATGGGTATTCCCCATCATTTCAGACTTATTTTATGATTTAGCTTCCGCATCAGTTATTATTTTCTTTAGTATGCTCATGATTATGCCAGCAGGGTTGGCTTGGGGTCACTTATGATCCTTTGTCCCGTGTCCGTGTCCTGTTGGTAACTTCGGGGCGTGACAGGAATAAACCACTTGTATGCCATCACCAGTCGCCAAGAGAAAAAGGATTCACCAGATGTTTTCACTAGTATGATTCAAGTCTTTGACTTTACTGTATATGCCTTGCTAGATCCAGGAGCGATTTTATCTTTTATAACTCCATATGTTGCTATGAACTTTGATATTATTCCTGAGCAACTTAGTGAACCATTCAGTGTTTCTACACCTGTTGGTGAGTCCATTCTAGTAGAGAGTGTCTATCGTGATTGTCATATTTTTGTCAATCACAAGAGTACCGTGGCTGATTTAATCGAGTTAGACATGGTAGATTTTGATGTCATTCTTGGTATGGACTGGCTTCATGCCTGCTATGCCTCAATTGATTGTAGAACTCGAGTAGTGAAGTTTCAGTTTCCAAATGAGCCTGTCTTAGAGTGAAAAAGTAGTTCAGCAGTGCCTATGGGTCATCTCATTTCATACCTTAAGGCAAGGAAGTTAGTTTCTAAGGGGTGTGTCTATCACTTAGTTCGAGTTAATGACTCAAGTGTTGAGGTACCTCCTATTCAGTTAGTTTCAATAGTAAAGGAGTTTCCAGAAGTCTTTCCAGATGATCTTCCCGGAGTCCCTCCTGAGAGAGAGAGAGACTTCGGTATAAATCTTCTTCCAGATACTCGTCCTATATCTATTCCTCCATACATAATGGCACCAACAGAGTTGAAAGAGCAGTTAAAAGATCTTTTAGATAAAGGCTTCATTCAACCAAGTAACTCACCTTGGGGCGCTCCGGTCTTATTTGTGAGAAAGAAAGATGGTTCCCTTAGGATGTGTATAGACTACCGTCAGTTGAACAAGGTTACCATCAAGAATAAGTATCCTCTTTGAAGAATTGATGATCTTTTCTATCAACTTCAGGGTGCTTCCTATTTCTCAAAAATTGACCTCAGATCAACCTACCATCAGTTGAAAGTTAGGGAATGTGATATTCCCAAGACAGCATTCAGGACCCGTTATGGTCATTATGAGTTTATGGTCATGTCGTTTGATTTGACCAATGCACCAACAACGTTCATGGATCTTATGAATAGAGTCTTCAAACCTTATTTAGATATGTTTGGTATCATCTTCATTGATGACATACTAATATATTCAAGGTATAAAGAAGATCATTCTAGTCATCTCAGAATAGTTCTTCATACTTTGAAAGATAGAGAGTTGTATGTCAAATTCTCTAAGTGTGAGTTTTGGCTTGAGTCTATGGCGTTCTTAGGCCACATAGTTTCCGGTGGTGGTATTAGACTTGATACTCAGAAAATTAAGGCAGTGCAGAATTGGCCTAGATCCACATCTCCAACAGATATTATGAGTTTCTTGGGTTTAGCTAGCTATTATAGAAGGTTTGTAGAGGGGTTTTTGTCTATTTCGTCTCCTTTGATGAAGTTGACTCTGAAAATAGTGAAATCTCAATAGTCTGAAGCTTGTGAGAAAAGCTTTCAGGAATTGAAGAAGAGGTTGACAACTGCCCCAGTTTTGACTTTACCGAAAGGTACTCAAGGTTTTATGGTGTATTGTGATGCATATAGAGTTGGTTTGGGTTGTGTTCTAATGCAGAATGGCAAAGTTATAGCTTATGCCTCCAGACAGTTTAAAGTTCATGAGAAGAACTATCCAACCCATGACTAAGAGTTGGTTGTTGTAGTGTTCGCCTTGAAGATATGGAATCACTATTTGTATGGCGTTCATGTTGATGTATTCATTGATCACAGGATCCTACAATGTGTGTTCACTCAGAGATAGCTCAATCTCAGACAAAGGAGGTAGTTAGAATTGCTCAAAGATTATGATATGAGCATTATTTACCACCCAGGTAAGGCTAATGTTGTTACCGGTACCTTAAGCAGGTTGTCTATGGGTAGTACAACTCATCTTGAGAAAGAGAAGAAAGAACTAGCAAAAGATGTGCATAGACTTGTACGCTTAGGAGTCCGACTAATGGATTCCACAGAAGGAGGAATAGTGGTCACGAGTGGGGCTGAATCATCACTAGTGGCAGAGGTGAAAGAAAAACAAGACTAAGATCACATCTTGCTTGAGTTAAAGGCAAATGTTCAAAAGCAAAGAGTATTAGCTTTCAAACAAGGGGGAGATGGTGTATTGAGATATCAAGGTAGATTGTGTGTACCTATGATGGATGGACACCAAGAGAGGATCATGAAGGAAGTTCATAGCTTCAAATATTCCATTCATTTGGTTTCCACAAAGATGTATCGCAATCTGAGAGAAGTGTATTGGTGGAATAGCATGAAGAGGGGCATTGCAGAATTTTTTACTAAGTGTCCAAATTGCCAGCAGGTGAAAGTTGAGCACCAAAGGCCCGGTGGTTTAACGCAGAACATAGAACTTTCGGAATGGAAGTAGGAGATGATAAATATGGATTTCATCACAGGTTTTCCAAGGTCTCGCAGACAGTATGATTATATTTGGGTGATTGTCGATAGAATGACAAAATCAGCCCATTTTCTACCGGTAGAGACTACCAATTCAGTAGAAAATTATGCCAGGTTATATATTCAGGAGGTGGTAAGACTTCATGGAGTCCAAGTCTCCATTATTTCAGATAGAGGTGCACAATTTACTGCACAGTTCTAGAAATCTTTTCAGAAAGGTTTGGGTTCAAAGGTGAACTTAAGTACTACATTTCATCCCCAGACAAATGGGCAAGCAGAGCGCACTATTCAGACATTAGAAGATATATTGAGGGCTTGTGTGATTAATTTCAAAGGAAATTGGGATGATCACCTACCTCTCATTGAGTTTGCATACAACAACAATTATCACTCAAGCATCCAAATGGCTCCATAGGAAGCTTTCTATAGGAGAAGATGCAGATCTCCTATTGGATGGTTTGAAGTTGGTAAATCAAAGTTGATAGGACCAGATTTAGTTCACCAAGTTATGGAGAAGGTGAAGGTGATTCAGGAGAGGTCGAAAACGGCAAAGAGTCATCAGAAATCTAACACTGAATGTAACTATGTATTAAAATAGCATCTAACTGACTAGAAATATTGGGACAGGCCCCAGCTAAGTCTAGCAAAACTGAAACTAAAGGACTAAAAATACTGAAAAGAAACTCATGACTATTGTCCTCGGGGAATGAGGACTCACCACAGATTCTGCTGAGCTGGAGATCAGGAATCGATCTAAGCGTGATCTGGATGCTGAGAACCTGAACCTACATCACGAGAGATATAGCACAGAGTATGCGTCAGTACTTCAAAGATACTGAGCATGCAGGATAGAATACAGCTGAAATAACATATAACTGAATAAAGAAAATAAGTAATGACATAATCTGAACCTGATATAGATACTAAAAGATGAGATAACTGAATGCAGTGACTAATTTATAACATCCTGAAACTGAATACTGGATATACTGATAAATGGTCAATGCAATAGGATCTGACTGAACTGTGGGACCTATTAATCATCGATAATAAAACCACATGAGCAAAATGTGGAGTCCGATGTATACGCTCCATCGAAAGGACCCAATATACCTTGAGGTATAGAGACATGTTGGTGTGATAACTAAAATAATTCCCACATAGGGGACTTACAACCTACGTGGTTAGTAGTTCTGGGACTATTTGGGTACGCTGAACCCTAGTTCAACTCGGTATTTTGCTACTCCCAATGGATTAAGTAATTAACAAATTATGACTTAATTTATGTAAGTTACTGGATAGCTCGAACTGAACATGCAAACTGAGAATGCAACAATTAAACTGATATTGATGGATTAATAACTAAGGCATGTATAACTGAAATATCTGACCAAGCATGTGTAATTCAAGAATTAAAGAAATACATAGCTAGGGTTCTGGAATTCATGTAATAAATTAAATATTAATATACTAATATGATTTGGATCATCCTAACAGCTAAGAACCCAATAATTCTAACATTCAAGAAACCCTAGGTCTAGTCATAATAAGGGAATCAAGAAACTGACTGAAAGTTAGGGACCTAATGGGTGAAAGGAACCTACTAGTGAAATCCCACATACCTGGTGACAAATTCCACGGAAAAATCCTTAGATTTCGGGGCTGGAACTGATGGAACCTTGTTTCGTTCTTGAACTAGGGTTCTTAACTATTTTCTCCTCTCTTGCTTCTAAATTTCTATGTTTTTATTAATGATTTGACTTAGGTAAGTTCTAGTTATGTTTCTAGGCTTAAACTAACTAAAACCTCATAATTTAGGGTCTAAACGACGTATCTTAGGGTCCAACAAAATAGGAAAAGACCAAAAAGACCCCTGAATTAACTGCTATCGTAGTGACCTATGGATTGGACCTACGGGTTGTAGCTCAATCTACGGTCCGTAGATTGGGGTCGTAGGTCGAGTCTGCTCGACAAGGCTTCACTAAAACGAGCATAACTCATTTCTCGAAGGTCAGAATTTTGCAAACTCGGTGGCGTTGGAAAGAGGATTCAAGTATCTATCATATCATAGGTCATGGGAGACCTAATTCATTTTTTTCTAAGAGTTATGACAATTTGAAGTTGACTCAATCAACAATTTTCCTCTAACTGGATGCTAATCCTCCTCTACGGTCAGACCTACGGACCGTGCATCGAACGACAGTCCATACTAGTCGACCGTAGTTCATGTCAGCGACTGGGTAAAGGAGTCTTGATCCACAGACACAGACCACAGACCGTGGTCTGACCTACGAACCGTAGGTTTGTCTATTGGTTGAGACTTAGTCGATTTTCTGAGTGGTTGGAAGGGGTTGCAGTGGTGAACCACAGACCCACAGCACAGGCCGTAGGTCAGACTACGGTCCATAGGTAGCGACCGCAGGTTGCACCTGCAACTTGTAAAAATCTGCATTTCGGTCTATCTAGGATACGGGGTGTTACATTATCTCCTCCTTGAGAACATTCATCCTCAAATGAAGACTAAACTAGCTGAAATAAAGGGAAAGGGCTGTAATCCCTACCACTAAACACTGAGAACTAAATTTATGAATGAACTGAGTTCCAAGAACATGCAAATACGCTGAAAATGCAAGTACAAACTGAAGGAACGTGATTCTAAGACTGAATTTATGCATGAATGACTGAAAAACTAAAGTGGAACTATAACCTCAAGCTGGAATGGAATCAAAAGGAAAGAGGTGAGGATACTTGGCTTTCATGGCCGCTTCTGCGCCCCAAGTGGCTCCCTCTACGGACTGACTCCTCCACCAAACCTTGACTGAAGCGAGTTCTTTGTTTCTCAACCTTCTAACTTGATGATCAAGAATATAAACTGGTACATCATCATAAGAAAGGTTATCTTTTACAGCCACAGTCTCTAATGGCACTACGAATGCTGGATCACCCACACACTTCTTCAAAAGTGAAATGTGAAAGATTGGATGCACTGCTGCTAAATCTGCTGGCAACTCTAACTCATAAGCCACTTTAAAAATCCTATTTAATTTCTGGTAAAGTCCTACATATCTGGGACTGATCTTCCCTTTCTTGCCAAATCTCATCACCCCCTTCATAGGTGACACTTTATAGAAAACCCAATCATCAACTTGGAACTCTAGTTCCCTTTTCCTCATATCTTTATAAGACTTCTGGCGACTCTGGGCAACCTTAAGTCTATCTCTAATGAGTTGCACTTTCTCCATAGCATCAAGAACTGAATATAGTACTATCAAGCCTGCTTCACCTACTTCAAACCAACCAACTGGAGATCTACATCTACGCCCATACAATGCCTCATAAGGGCTAATCTGAATGCTGGAATGGTAACTATTGTTGTAGGCGAACTCAATAAGAGGAAGGTGATCGTCCCAACTACCCTTGAAGTTGATCACACAAGCTCTCAACATGTCCTCTAAGGTCTGAATGGTACGCTCTGCTTGACCATCCATCTATGGATGAAATGCTCTGCTAAGGTTAACCTAAGTACCAAGACCTTTCTGAAATGACTTCCAAAAATGAGAGGTAAAATGAGGACCTCTATCTAAGATGATAGAAAAAGGAACCCCATGCAACCTCATAATCTCATTAATATAAAACTTGGCGTAATCCTCCGCCGAATCTGTAGTCCTAACCACCAAAAAGCAAGAAGACTTAGTAACCCTATCAACAATCGCCCAAATAGAGTTATGTTGTATGGGAGTACGAGGTAAACCTGTGATGAAGTCAATGTTGATCACTTCCCACTTCCAAGTAGGAATGTCAATCTCTTGAGACTTGCCTCCTGGTTTATGATGTTCTACCTTGACTTGCTGGCAATTAGGGTACTTAGCCACAAAGTCTGCTATATCTCTTTTCATACCATTCAACCAATAGACTTCCCACAGATAGCGGTACATCTTAGTGGCGCCTGGATGGATAGAATATCTGGAGTTATGGGCCTCTGCAAGAATATGTCGTCTCAACTCGCCCACATTAGGAACACATAATCGACCCTCATAGCGAAGCACACCATCTCCCCCTTAGGAGAAAACCTCCACTCTCTGATTGTGGACTGCACCCTTAAGCTTAAGCAAGATTGGATCAATGTCTTCCAGTGACCAATTTATAACAAGCTGAAATTGAATATTGGATATACCGATAAATGGTCAATGCAATAGAATCTGACTGAACTGTTGGAGCTACTAATAATCGATAATAAAACCACATGAGCTAAATGTGGAGTCCGATATGTACGCTCCATCGAGAGCACCCAATATACCCTGAGGTATAGAGGCATGATGGCGTGATCACTGAAATGATGCACATATAGGGGACTTACGACCTACGTGGGTAGTAGTTCTGGGACTATTTGGGTACGCTGAACCCTAGTCCAACTCGTTATTTTGCTACTCCCAATGGATTAAGTAATTAACACATTATGACTGGATTTTTGTAAGTTACTGGATAGCTCAAACTTAGTATGCAAAATGAGAATGAAATAATTAAATTGATATTGATGCATTAATAATTAAGGCATGTATAACTAAATAACTGAAATATCTGACCTAGCATGTGTAATTCAATAACTAAAGAAATACATAGCTAGGGTTATGGAATTCATGCAATAAACTGAATATTAACATACTAATCTGATTTGGATCATCCTAACAGCTAAGAACCTAATAATTCTAACATTCAAGAAACCCTACGTCTAGTCATAATAAAGGAATCAAGAACTGACTGAAAATTAGGGACCTAATGGGTGAAAGGAACCCACTAGTGAAATCCCACATATCTGGTCATGAATTCCACGGAGAAATCCTTAGATTTTGGGGCTGGAACTGATGGAACCTTGCTGCGTTTTTGAAATAGGGTTCTTGACCTTTTTCTCCTCTCTTGCTTTTAATTTTCTATCTTTTGATTAATGATTTAATTTAGGTAATTTCTAGTTATGTTTATAGGCTTAAACTGACTAAAACCTCATAATTTTGGGTCTAAACGACGTATCTTAGAGGTCCAACGAAATAGGAAAAGACCAAATGACCCTTGAATTAACTGCTATCGGAGTGACCCACGGATTGGACCTACGGATTGTAGCTCAATCTACCGTCCATAGATTAGGGTCGTAGGTTCAGTCTACTCGACAAGGCTTCACTAAAACGAACATAACTATTTACTCGACGGTCGGATTTTTGCAAACTCAGTGGCATTAGAAAAAGGATTCAATTATCTATCATATCATAGGTCATCGCACACCTAATTCATTTTATCCTAAGAGTTATGACCACTTGAAATTAACCTAATAAACAATTTTCCTCTAACTGGTTTCTAACCCTCATATACGGTCAGACCTACGGACCGTGCATCAAACGATAATCCGTGCTGGTCGACCGTAGTTCATGTCAGAGGCTGGGTAAAGGAGTCTTGATCCACGGACCGTGGTCTGACCTACGGACCATAGGTTTGTCTGTGGGTCAAGACTTAGCCAATTTTTTGAGATGGGATTTTGGGAGGGACTGCTGTGGTGAACCATGGACCCACAGCACGAGCCATAGGTCAGACTATGGTCCGTAGGTTGCACCTACAACTTCTAAAAATTTGTATTTTGGTCTATCTAGGATACGGGGTGTTACATTATCTCCCCCTTGAGAACATTTGTCATCAAATGAAGACTAAACTAGTTGAAATAAAGGGAAAGGGCTGCAATCCCTACCATTAAACACTGAGAACTAAATTTCTGAGTGAACTGAGTTCCAAGAACATGCAAATTCGCTGAAAATGCAAGTACAAACTGAATGAACATGATTCTAAGACTGAATTTACGCATGAATGACTGAAAAAATGAAGTGGAACTATTACCTCAAGCTGGAGTGGAATCAGAAAGAAAGAGGTGAGGATACTTGGCTTTTATGGCCGCTTCTACTTCCCAAGTGGCTCCCTCCACGGACTGACTCCTCTACCAAACCTTGACTGAAACGACTTCTTTGTTTCTCAACCTTCTAACTTGATGATTAAGAATCTCAACCGGTACACCCTCATAAGAAAAGCTATCTTTTGCAGCCACAATCTCTAATGGCACTATGGATGCTGGATCACCCACACACTTCTTCAAAAGTGAAATGTGAAAGATTGGATGCACTGCTGCTAAATCTGCTGGCAACTCTAACTCATAAGCCACTTTACCAATCCTTTTCAAGATCCGGTAAAGGCCTACATATCTGGGACTGAGCTTCCCTTTGTTGCCAAATCTCATCACCCCCTTCATAGGTGACACTTTCAGGAAAACCCAATCATCAACTTGGAACTCTAGTTCCCTTCTTCTCACATCTTCATAAGATTTCTGGTGACTCTGGGCAGTCTTAAGTCTATCTCTAATGAGTTGCACTTTCTCCATATCATCAAGGACCGAATCTGGTCCTATCATGGCTGCTTCACTTACTTCAAACCAACTAACTAGAGATCTACATCTACGCCCATACAATGCCTCATAAAGGTCCATCTGAATGCTGGAATGGTGACTATTGTTGTAGGTGAACACAATAAGAGGAAGGTGATAGTCCTAACTACCCTTGAAATCGATCACACAAGCTCTCAACATGTCCTCTAAGGTCTAAATGGTAAGCTCTGCCTGACCATCCATCTGTGGATGAAATGCTGCTAAGGTTAACCTGAGTACCAAGACCTTTCTAAAATGATGAGAGGTAAAATGAGGACCTCTATCTAAGATGATAGACAAAAGAACCCCATGCAACCTCACAATCTCATTAATGTAAAGCTTGGCATAATCCTCCGTCGAATCTGTAGTCCTGACCTCCAAAAAGTGACAAGACTTAGTAACCCTCTCAACAATCACCCAAATAGAGTCATGTTGTCTGCGAGTACGAGGTAAACCTATGATGAAGTCCATGTTGATCACTTCCCACTTCCAAGTAGGAATGTCAATCTTTTGAGTCATGCCTCTTGGTTTCTGATGTTCTACCTTCACTTGCTGGCAATTGGGGCACATAGCCACAAAGTCTGTTATATCTCTTTTCATACCATTCAACTAGTAGACTTTCCGCATATCGCGGTACATCTTAGTGGCGCCTGGATGGATAGAATATCTGGAGTTATGGGCCTCTGCAAGAATATGTTGTCTCAACTCGCCCACATTAGGAACACATTATCGACCCTGGTAGAGAAGCACACTATCTCCCCCTTGGGAGAAAACCTCCACTCTATGATTGTGGACTGCACCCTTAAGCTCAATCAAGATTGGATCAATGTTTTGCTTTTCCTTAACCTCTACTACCAAAGAAGATTATGCCCTATTTTGAGCCGTTACTCCACCATCTAATATGCTCATAAGACAAACTCCTAGGTGAGCAAGTCTGTGAACATCCTTTGCTAGATTTCTTCTTTCTTCCTCAACATGTGCTATACTACCCATGGATAATCTGCTAAGAGCATATGCTACTACATTCGCCTTACCCGGATGGTAATACATGCTTATATCATAATCTTTGAGGAACTCAAGCCACCTTCTCTGGTGAAGATTCAACTCTTTCTGGGTGAATACATACTGGAGGCTCTTATGGTCTGTGAACACATCTACATGAACACAATACAAGTAGTGTCTCCAAATCTTGAGTGCAAACA
>JAJOOS010026659.1:0-14304 GCA_029582725.1 Solanum chiquidenum
AAGTCCGGCTCCCCACATGGGTTTTCTCACGTTTAGCAAGTCCGGATTACCCACGGTATGTGTTGTCTCATGAGATGGAAACCCCCACGTTTAGTAAGTTAGGGTTTCTAGAAGCAATCTCCTTGACCCTTAACTATGTGCCAACATAGGACTTTAGCTTATTGGATCCACCTAGATAGGTATGTACGAATGGTTACACCTTAAGCAAGTGTTAACCCTCTCTTTTCAGTGTGGGAGTAGAACACCGGATTCCATGTTGCTCTCATGGTCTATGTCGGTTATTGCAATATTTCCCTAATGTAAAAGTAAATGAAGGTATGAAAGGTGTGAACTCTTACTAGGGCTTTCTTAAAGGTTCCTACATAGTGTAAGGGAAGGTTTGGGACTTTTCTTGTACATTGCACTTGTGGGATCCTAAGAGATGGTTGTAGTAGTGTTCTCTTATAATTATGATTCTTATGACTTATGTATGTTGAGGCTATGTTATGTATGATCATGATGAATATGGTAAGTTATGATGAAATGTGGTCTTATGAATGTATGCATGAAGTTGGTTGCGTAATGTGATACTTGGCTTTGAATAGGGTTATGGGATTCTATTCTTTGCATTGCACTAGTATTGCTTGGGTTGTCTACATGTTGGGATGATACTATGTCGGTTTGGACTATAATTCTTACTTTGTGTGTATATTGGATTTACTTGGTAAAAAGCATGTTTTGAATAAAATGTCCTTTTATGCATGTTTCAATGGTTCATATGCATAGTAGCCATACTTAGTACGTGTGTTGTACTAACCCATATTTTCTCCCTTTTTCCCCAACATTTAGGTTCGGGCCGTTGAGGATTCAAGCTTACTTCTCAAGACACTTAGAGTTGCTTCCCCAAGTTGGTGAGTCCTCAAGTCCGAGGACAAGACCATATGATCTAGCTTCTATGTTTAGTTCTTTGCTTAAGTTGAAAGAAATTGTTGTACTTTCCTATTTCAAGACTTCTTATTGATGTAAGGGCTAAGTCCCATCTTCGATACTTCTATGTCTAGATGGTACATTATGATGAAGTTAGAGTCTATTTTTCATATAAGAAGTGAAGTTGAACTTCCAAGTAAAAGTTTTAAATTTTTCGTGATTTTATTCTATGATATATGCCATGATGAATGTTAAGGGCTTGTATAAGACCTCTTCGAGGTTGAATACACCGGTAACCACTAGGGGGTGCTCTCAGGTCGTTACCTGACCTCTATATCACTAGTAGGATCCTGGGGTACTCCGCCACGCCGGCATAACTCAGTGATCAGAACAAGAAAAGGTAGAGACGTCTGTGTCTGTTTGGCTCACATAGCCATCTCTTGTGAAACTAGCAATCCCAAGTTGATCCTCCTCCTAGCCATGATAGAACCAAAGAAAGCTGCCTTAGGATGACGCAGAATGGACTCGTTCTGGGATGGCATGATAGTGCTGTTGATGAAGGCAAACTAGTACCGGGAGTTAATGTTCATATCCCTTTTCTCAATCGGAGGTCCTACCCCCATCCACCTCAGGGAGGTGTTAGATATCATTGGAGCTAACCAACCCTTTAAGTCATCCAGTGATGGAACAATAGGCAAACCTTGGTAGGGCAGCACCAAGTGTAGCGGTCGACGCAATACAGTATTCATGTGCTCACTGTGACACTCCACCTCCTTGCCTCGAACCATAACCGACTTCACCGATCAGAACTCACCAGCCTTCTTCTTATTCTTTGGGACCAACTCTCCATAGGCTACGTAGAATTCCTGGACCCAGAAAGGGATGTAAGGACCCTGTGGCCTAGTGAAATGCTCCAACTCATGATATCTGAGTGTGTCAAGCACCTCAGCGTGCTTTCCTTCCAAGCCCTCCACAGATAGTAGCTTTTCTTCTAGAATGATTCGTAAGCCATCGCCTTTCAATCTGTTTAGCATCCTCGGTGGAGGAACTATATGAAGTGCAAGAGTTGCTAAGGGTGCCTGGGCTGGCACTGAGTCTGTAGTTGGAGGAGTGGCAGCTGAGAGACTACTACCGGCTGTGTGCTGAGATATGGTATGGAGTGCATCCCTTCGGTTAATCAGAGGATGTTCATCCTATGGTTTATCAAAATCTGGCTCAATAGCTACTCCTATTTTAGCTATATGTTTCTTCCTCTTGCCTTTGTCTCCCGGCTGGAGGTTATCCCCTCTCCTCTTTGGAAGATTTGATCCTCCTTCATTGATTGTAATGCCTTTAGTCTTTTTCTGTGGTTGCTCAGTTAAGTTGGTGCGAACTATATCTGTAAAAGGTGGAGAAAAGTTAAGAAAACACAATCACGCTCTAGTACAACAAATCTTGTTGCAGAAAAACTCGCCGATCCCGTCGGCGAGTCATAGAACCACTTTGGTGAGCTAAGTCTGGCTCGCCGATGAGGTTGGATAAATAATTACGGCAAGTCGGCGATAGAAAAGTCCTTTCGGCGATTAGCCGAATACTTTCGGCCAGCAAGGGTTTGTCCGCCGAAAGTTACAGAGCATAAGGGTCTCAGGGGTAGCATACGAAAGGCGATCAATATTACTTTGGGCGAGTCGCCGAGTGCGTTCGGCGACCCATGGATTCTTGCCGAAAGTTACAGTCTAATCCAACCTGACCTGATGTTAAGGGCGAGATGGAGACATTGGCTGAATCACCGAACGACTCGGCGAGCTCGACCCAGCTCGTCGAATGGTTCAACGTGCCCATTTTCAATCCATCTTCTCGAATTCAATCCCCCAAACCCCGAAAGAAAAATCAAAGCATGCAATAATGAAATTCAAACGAGACCCATACTACCCATCACCCCTAAACACTCAGATTTTCCCCGAACTTGCCGCATTTGGCCATATGACAATATTTGCTCTTAAGAATGGTGTCACCCTCTCTATCATTGAGCAAATGTTCGACATTTAGCACAAACATGGGCTACTCAGACTACACCCAATCAATTAAAACAACATGCGATCCCAACCCAACTCATTATAAAGCCCATAGATTACGAGCATTCGACAACCAGTCAACACAGGCAAGTTTTTTGAATTAAAGTACACATAGAATCATTCTAATCCTATCAGAGAGGCCCATCACACATTACTAAGGGACAATTATTGAAAATGAGTACAAAACTTTCAAATGTATATATGGGAAAAGAAAACCAACCTTCAATGTCAATTAAATTCGATTTGAAAAGCTAGGCGGCAAAGTATTCCAATTACAAGCACAAGTCCCAAACTAAAAAGCTAGAGTAATGCTAAATTAAATAAAATGCTACCTTAGTGCGAGTTTAGGAGATTTGTGTGTGAGGGAAAGTGAAGAAGTTGAAGTTTTAAATCTTTTGGCCATTATAACCGTCTAGTTCGCGCTAGTTCAGCGACATTAGTTGTGATCGCCAATCCACTCGGCGGTTTGCCAAGTGGTCCCTTGTCCCGCCGATTGTTACAGACTTGTTAGTATCTTGGGATCAAGATGGAATTCTACGTCGAGATCACCGACATGGTCGGTGATGCGCCGATCTGTTCAGCGGTCCGCCTACTGACCATTTTCTCGCCAATCTGTATTTTCACCACATTCCTCATTCAAACCTGCACCACTAAGACATCATTATTTATAAAAGAAAATTTAAGTATTTAAAATCTTGGGTTGCCTCCCAAGAAGAGCCTTATTTAACGTCACAGCTCGACGCGAGTCCTTACTCACTCCCCATTGGTTGGGTTGGCCCTAGTGTCACTAAGTAACCCCAATAGTTTGTTTGAGTGAAGAGGAGGCACCGCATAATTTAGGAGTGTCCTGATCAGCTGGATCGATCTAGAATGAGAGCCAACCATTTGATTAAACACTGCAATACTCTCCGCCATCTCTTCCTACAGTCGATCCTGTTCGGTGACTTTTTGAAGAATGATTTGGAGTGTGTCCTTGACACGATTGTTCTCCCTGTCTCTCGACGGCTTCCTCTCGTGAGGAGGTATGTACCTCCCAGGACTCTTGCACTGGTTTTCCACCTCTGTTATTCTAGTGGCCAACTCATTCAGTTGAGTTACCAGTGCGGTTAGCTCGAAGTCTTTCTTGACTTCTTGGCTCGACTCAACCGAGTTACCCACATTCCTAACGTCCATCTTCGGGGAACCTACCTACACTAACAAATTTAAAGATAAAACAAAACTACAAATAAGGTTAGCAAACTACAACTAAGTAGACCATAAATTTACTTAACTAGAAATTCTCAAATAACACCACTCCCCGACAGCGGCGCCATTTTGATGTTTTATATTGCTAATCAACGACACAACTTTCAGTACGAGTGTCTATGAATGGTGCAATAGTATAGTAACCCAACCAAGGGTTGGGGTCGTGTCTCAAGGGAGCGGTTTTGAGAATTAATAGAAAAATAAAATTTACTTTTAACTAGTCGTAGCTAAAGACATTAACTAATAAAAACATTGTAAATTAAAGAGGGGGACACAAAAGTGTCAAATATTGATTTAGGGTTTTGTCACTGGTAAGTAAAAACAACAAAAATAACAGGAAAATCAAGTATGGGGAAGAGTTCTTGGGGTGTGACCGCAACACAAGTTGAGATAAATAGTTGGGTACATGCTTTCGATAGGAATTTTGCAAGATAATAGTGACTAGGCTAAGCTTTAGATGGGAATAAGTTCCCTCTCGGGAAACTTACCCCGTTTCAAATGAGTTCCTTTTGGACACCCATTTGCCGCATGAAGGCCAGCCTACGCCTTCACCCACTCACTCTCTCGAGCTGAGTGTTAGGATATGGGACTAGGGCTCACTCTGTTGGGCTGAATCTCATGTCGACCCACTCCTTAGGCCATCAGTCTAGTGGTCTTGGTTTCGCGACCTCCTTCTCGGGCAAACCAAAAATACATGGGTGATTTTGCAATTGAAACTACAAACCCATTAAATTAAACCACAACCACGAGGTAAAATCACCATTAAAATACATCTAACCTATCAGCAAGCAAGACCCAGCAATAATATCAACACATATTTGCTAAATCACACCCCAAGAATGGGGGTTTTTAGCCACACATCAAGAGAAAGAAATTTATACCTTCAATGATGTTGAAATCAAATGGGTATAGAGAAATAAGTCTTGATTTGAGAAAAGAAAGAAGAATCCAAGAGACCCACTTCCAAATTGAAAGAGGTGAAACCCTTTTCTTCTTCAAGTTTTCAAACCCTTACAAACTTGAGAGTAAAAATAAAAAATAGTACCAAATCTAAAATCTGATAATAAAATATTCTCTTCAAAACTTTTTTTAAACTATAACTCTCAACAAGTATTTATAGTTTTCAAAAATATGTGCTGCGACAGATCACTTAGCGACATTAGTCGGAATCGCCGATCAACTCGGTGATTCACCCTTTGATGTAGTTCATCGCCGTCTTGCACCATCCTTCGGCATCGTCGTGCTCTGGGTCATTGGGCGATATAGTACTGCTTCGCGGACCTTCTCGGCGATGCACCGATTGCTCCTTTTTTCCGCTGACTTGATCCTTTCCTTCACGGCTCAGCACACTGGAACAAAAGGCGAAGTGAACTCGGCGATCCTCAGGCCTTCATTTTCTTGTTCTTTTTAGCCTTTTTGTTCCTTTTTGTGAAGTGGTGCCCATGCTTTCCTTCCAACTTCAAATACCTTAAACTTAAAGGTTTTCATCATATATTGAGATAAAATAAGCATTTGAGGAAACAATTTCTATTAAAATATAGCCCTAAATGAGTCCAATTTGTGGACTCATCATACCTCTTGTTCTTAGACTTGTCGTTAATAGAGTTTTGGTACAATAACTTTCTGGTTCTAGGGGTTGAATTTCCGCATTAGTTTGGTTAGTTGTTTGTTAAAACCTTAGAGTTTATGGGGACTCCATTTTTATAGTCATTTAAACCTGCTTTTGTATCTTTAAATGCCTTAGTTTTCATAAAATTTATTTGTTGGGTTGTAGTAATGGTTCTCCCAGCAGAGGGTGTGTGGGTGCCAATCACGACAGTCTGGGTCGTGACAAATATAACCCAACTAAGTGAGTTGGGGTCGAAT
The DNA here is from genome assembly GCA_029582725.1 of Solanum chiquidenum. NCBI lineage: Eukaryota > Viridiplantae > Streptophyta > Magnoliopsida > Solanales > Solanaceae > Solanum > Solanum chiquidenum. Next base: position 6,072 of record JAJOOS010026659.1, read on the forward strand.
CCCACAAGGAGTGGTACGTGCTCAAGAGTCAAGAGCCAAGTATAAATATGTTCAAGTAAATCATAGGTAAAAACATTTACGACTAAAAGAATGGTTCAAGTTTGGGGTGACAGAAGTGTCAAATAACAGGGGAGTTTGATTGTAATTATCACCTACAACAGCAAATAACATGAATAAAACAAATCAGGAGACGGGTTCTTGGGATGTGATTGGATTATAGGCTAAGGTAGACAAATGGGTAATTGCAAGTGATTGTAAATAACTGTAAATCTGTGAATAAGCTAGGCTTTAGTGGGGATAAACTTTCTCTCGAACAATATACCCCGAATCAAATTGGTTTCTCTCGAACACCAATAAGAAACAATTAAGAACAACCTACGCTTTAGTCAATTCACTTTCTCGAGCTGAATGTGTGGAAAAGGATTTAGGATTCACTCTCTCGAGCTGAACCCATGACAACCCAATACCCACAGACCATCAAATCAGTAATTTTGGTTTTAAAACCTCTCTCTCGAGCAAGCCAAAAACACGAAGGTAGAGTTGCATTTGCAACTACAACCCTTTAGATTAAGCCACAATTACTGAATGAAATCACTTTTAAACAACATTTAAACTATCAATTAACAATACCCAGCAGCTAAATCAACCCATAATCACATAATCACACCCCAAGAATTAGGGTTTTAGCTAGACATCATAAAAAGATAAAAATCGTTACCAAATTGTGTTTCCATCAACTGGATAAGAATAATTTCATCTTTACAAAGGTCAAGGTTGAAGAATCTCAAAGACCCACTTCCAATTTCTCAAAAATGGAAATCTTCAAATCTTCAAAGCTAAGGAAAATATTGTCTCCAAACTCAGTTCTAAAACTTCAAAAACTAATAATTGATTATCAGATAGATAGATAGTAGATAGATGATCAACTAAAAAATATGTATTTATAGCCGCCAAAAATATGCTGCGAAGGACCATTCGGAGCAATAAGTCGGGATCACCGATCCACTCTCCGATCCTCCCTTTGGTCAGTTCCATCGCCTTATTTCTTTGGCCTTCAGCATCTTCAAGTTCTGTAACTTTGGGCGATCTAGAACTGTATCGTGGAACCGTTTGGTGACTCACCGACTTGATTTTCTCCTTCACGGCTTGGCACACTGGAACTTTAGGTGAGATCATGGCTATTCGGTGACTCGCTCAATGGGTTAGGCGATCATCAGGCCTTCTTTTCTTCGTTCTTTTAGCTGCCTTGTTCCTTTTTGCTCATTGGTGTCCATGCTTTGTTCCTCAATCCAAATACCTAAAAATCAAGGATTTACATCAGTTATTGGCACAAAATTGCAGTTGAGGACACTAAATATATTAAAATAAGGCCCTTAATGAGTCCAAATCGTGGACTCATCAACACCCCCAACATAAAATTTTGCTTGTCCTCAAGTAAAACTCAAGTTTAGCAGTTCAAAAAGGATGTCTCAAACAGTACTACACAAGACTCAATCATGAATGCACACAAAAAGACTCAACTTACTAATGCAAGGATCAATTGTGCACTCAAAGATTCAAGTTGTGACTCACCATTATCAAAGACTCTCAAGTTTACTATAGTTGCTTCAAATGCAAGTTCAAGCTCAACAAAGGTACTCAAATGCCCTCACACAAAGAATGATTCCATATTCACACACAATGGTTCAATAATTTAAAGCTCCGAAATCAAATGCAATACTCACACTCACAAAGATGAACACAATGCATGATTTCACCCATAGGCTTGCCCTTATTTTCCAACCAACAATTGTTTCAGCTAACTCAAGATCAAAGAGGTCTTTTCAAGGCTTGTAACGGGGCTGAGTGCAAAGGTATGGTCATTTAGGCAATGACAGTAATCCTCATTAAATGTGGTGTGAACAACACTTCTTTCCTTTTGTTCATCATTTTCATTCGTGCTCACAAGTCACCCCATTATTTACCTTCCATGGACTGTTGGACACCCCATTTCTTTTTGCATTTTCACAACTTTATTCCATAACTTTTTCACTCTTTTTCTTTTTCATTCTTTTCTTCTTTTTCTCTCTTTTTTTTTATATGGAGGGGTTCCATTTTTCTCAAAACCATGGGTCAAAGGGGACTTTCTTTGCGCTTCTTGATTTACCTTCTCTTTTCACCAGACTCCCAACTTAGGCTTTTGGCCTAAGTTGGATATTCACACAAACCACAAATCATGAGGATTAAGGGTAATCGATCAAGAAAGGTCACAATTTCATCAAGTTTCTTCCAAGAAAAGGTTAAGGCTCAAAAGGTGTTCAAGAGGAGTTCACACACTCACAAGGTAGGCCACAAAAAAAGGTATAATGTCAAATTGTTTCATACTCTTCAAGGTTTCCTAAGATCATCTCAAGAGCTTGCATCACTTAGTTAACTGGACCAACGGGGAAAATTCTAGGTGCCATCACACATGGTTCACGGTAAGCTCATCACACAAGGAATTGACACCAATGTCAAACAAGACTCTACACTTTCGCTAGTGTGCAATGTTCATCACAAGAGACTCAATTCGATAATTGGCTAGTTACAACAACATGCAAAAAGTTCACATATTGTCTATGCAACTTCATTTGGCCACATTGTAGCCGCACATTCATTATTGTTCAATTATGAGCACTATTCAAGACATCGGTATTGATCAAGACCAATACTCAAATTTGCAAGAGAACATCCACATTCAAACACAAACAAGAGGTGGCACACATTTTTTTGGAAGGGTCCAAAAATCATTTACAATTAAAAACAAGGAGCCACAAGCTCAATCATCCACAAAATGCAGTATTAACACAATTTATAGCTCACAAACCCAAATATATACACAGAACAATCATCAGAAACGGTGGGCCTCACCCCACCACAAATAAAAACCATTTGTCCTCAAATGCAAGCAAAATAAAATACAAAAGTTAAATAAATAAGACAGAGAGAGAGGTAAAGAGGGGTCCTATCTAAACAGTCACTCCATCTGTCGGGGCATCAGTGCCCGATGTGGTGCTCAAAACTTGGGCATCAGTGCCCGGAGTCACCTTAGAAGGACCAGCTCCACTGGACCCACCCATGGATGTCTCTGTCTGTGATGCCTGGATCACCAACTGCACAATCGTCTCCTCAAGATCCGACAAATCTCCATATATGCTCTCCTCCCTTATCTCTATCATCTCATCATTGGTCTCTGCCTCCGACTCATCAACTGTTGTACCATCCCTATGTACATCTCTGGTGGTAGCCAGAGGAATCTCTGAAGTCTCAGGAGCATCCTCATCATTAGCAACCTCCAGTAATGAAGTGAAATCAATAGACTTTAGATAGTCTACGTCCTTCTCAAATCTGCTACTTTGGCTTTAAAAGCTGTCACCTCAGAGGTCTCCCGTTGTCTGCTCTCGTAAGCCTCAACTCTCGCAGTGAGAGTATCAATTGAAGTCCGAAGTGGAGTCAGTGCAGCAAGAAGTGCACTCTCGATCATCCACGGGACTGCTGCCTCCAGCCGGGTGGCTCTCACATCATCTGAATAGGCCAGGTGCCCCAACTTCAAGATAATCGCTTGGGTAATCTTGGTGAGCTGGAAGAGGGTGGAGGCACCCGTTGCCTGTGAAGAAAAAGAAGTCGGAGCAGATGTACCTGAAGACCCGGAGGCCGGAGTAGGAAAATATGCCTCTGTAGGTATAAAATTGACGTCTACCTCTGGAGAAGTATCTGTCAGAGTTGCAGTCCTCCTATCATCCTTCTATCGTGTGTACTCAGCCTTAATACGCCGGATGTCAGTAGAGGAAGAAGGTATAACCTCAATATCTCTCGTACCATCCTGGGTACTCCAACACACCAGCACAACTCTGTGATTAGGACCGGGAATGACAATGAGGTCTGACTCTGCTTGGCCCTTATGGCCATCTCTTGCTCTATGAGGAGTCGTAGGTTGATGCTCTTCCGGGAGATGATAGCTCCAAGGTAGGACGCCTTAAGGTGGCACAAAATGGACTTATTCTAGGATGGCATTATGGTGTTGCTGATGAAGACAAACCAGAACCGAGCAGCAATACTCAAATCCCTCTTCTCTATGGGGACCCCTGCCTCGATCCACCTCGGGGTGGTATCGGAAATCAATGGAGCCAACCAGCACTTTAAGTCATCCAAGGACTGCGTAACCGGCAAATCCTTATATGCCTCTATAGCTCTAAGACCCCTGTCAAGTACAGTATTGATGTACTCGGTATTGCATCCGACTTCTTTACCCCTGACCATGACCAACTTCACCGGTCTGAACTCGCTGGCCTTCTTCTTGCTCTTCGGAACCAATTCACCATACGCTGAATAGAATTCCCAGACCCATGAAGGAATATAGGGGCCTCGGGGCCTGGTGAAATATTCAAAGCGGTGAAAATAGAGGGTATCCCTCACCCTGGAGTATCTTCCCTCAAGGCCCTCTGTAGGCAATAGCTTCTCCTCGAGGATAGTTCGCAATCCATCACCCTTCAACCTATTGAGAAGCCTGGGAGGAGGGGCTACTGGTGGCACTAGAGCCACAGAAGGTGCTGGAGCTGGCACTGGGTTTGCTGGGGTAGAAACTGGAGGGACTCTAGCTGAGTCAGGGTGAGATCTAGCACGGATCTCAGTTCGCCAGAACTGTAAATGATGGTCATCCTTAGGCTAAGATAAAGCAGGACGAGAGTTAGCATCCACTATTTCAACTGTGGGCCTCTTGCTTCTGTTCTGACCTCCAGTTGGAGGCTCTTGCCTTCCCCTTTTGGGAGGATTTGATCCCCTTTCATTGATTGTGATACCCCGTGCTCTTTTTTGGGGTGGCATGTCGATGTTTGTCCTTACCATGTCTGCAATACATCAGAAAAAATTTAAAAACAACTCAATTAGATGCATAGAAAAATAGTTGCAGACAGACTTGCCGAACCAGTCGGCGAGTCGCCGAATATCTTTGGTGAGCTAGATCGGGATCGCCCAAAGAATTGGTTCAAAAATCTCAGAAAAATTTGGGCATGTTAGCGATGCAAGGGCCTTTCGGTGAATCGCCGACAACATTCGGCGAGCAAGGACTAGCCCACCGAAAGTTACAGTGCAATTAAAGGGCAGGGGCGCAGACAAAGGGCGATCAGGAAGGACTGCGAGTCGCCGAGTGCATTCGATGTCCTCAGGCTTCTCGCCGAAAGTTACAGAACCAAACGTCACATTCAACATGAAATTAAAGGTGAGATGGGGAACTTCGGTGAACCGTCGAGTGGTTCGGCGAGCTCGACTCAACTCGCCTAACGACCCACGGTGCCTACTTTTAACCCAACTTCCCAAAATCAACCCCGCAACCCATGAAAACAAATCAAAACACACACTCTTCTAATGAAGCTCAGAACCAATACATCCATCCCCCCGGGATACTTAGACTTCTCCCGGTTTGACCAAATTTGGCTATTTGATGAGTTTTGCCCTTAAGAATGACGTCAACTACTCTATCATTGGGCAAAATTCGTCATTTCGCACAAATACGAGCTACTTAGACTTCATCCAACTAGACCCAACAACATGCAAGCACAACCCCATAATATTTTGCCAATTTTAAGGTACAAAATCACGGGAATTCAACAATAACAACATTACGGGCAAAATTATCAAATTAACACAGGCATTCTAGCACTATCAGAGAGGCCCAACACACATCACTAACATGATATCATTGCAAATGAGTACACAGTCAATAGAAATAAACTTAGAGTTTGGAAAACCAACCTTAGATGCCGATTAAAATATTTTAAAATGCTAGGTGGCAATGTAATCCACTTCGAACACAAATCAGATGACTAAAATAATGTAAAAATGCAAAAATATAGAATACTAAAGTGTGGGTGTGAGTTTGGGAAGTTCAAAAGTGAGGGAAAGTGAAAGAGTTGGAAGTTTAAACCTTTGTCCTTTAAAAACCGTCCAGTTCTCGCCCATTCGGCGACATTAGTTTTGCTCGTCAAGTGGGCACTTACCTCACCGATTTTTACAGGACCTCCAGTTAATGTGGGGGTCTAAACGGCGGACAAAGTCATGATCACCGACCTGGTTGGCAATTCACTAATTTGCTCCTCGAATCACCGAATTTTACAGACTACAATTTCAAATTGTCTTACGACCAACGGCGGTCTGGTCGGGCTCGCCGACCTCTTCGGCGAGCCACCGACGGGACTATCAGCTCTCCATCCTTCACTTTTCAAACACCTTCCACACTTTGACCTGCACATTCAACACACCATTATTTTAAACGTAAAAAAATGAAAATAAAACTTGGGTTGCCTCCCAAGCAGCGCCTTGGTTAATGTCGCGGCACGACGCAACTCCACACTCAAACCTCGTTCTTGGGGTTAACCATAGTATCACTAGGCAGACCCCCATGTTGTCTCAGATTCAAATGAGATGAGATATGACCTATATGGGTCTCCAACTGCTTCATCGATACTTAATGGGAGGTAACCGTCTGGGCTCAAGGTCGACACATCTTCTTTCATTTCTTTAAAAGTTTTGTCAGACCCCTCAACTTTGTTGAGAATACGAGAAAGCATATCCTCAGACCGGCAACCTTCCGAATCCTTTGGCTTTTGGCGCTCGTGAGGAGGCACATACCTATCATTCTCCCTATCCTTCCAATTGGGATTACGGTCCCTCCACTCTCGATCACGATCCTTCCTACATTCATCCCTATTCCAACCTTGATACCACCCTGCCTCGGGTAGTTTGAACGATAACCACCACCTTGGTTGGCTAGGAAATTCACCTCTTCATTATACAAAGCCTTAAACTTGGACTCCCCAGGATTAGCACAGCCGACACCCACGACATTGACACCTCGAGCACCAGCTCCATGACATTTTTGGACAAAATGTCAAGTTGTGTCATGATCTTGGCCATGTTCTGGTCCCTCTCTTGATCTTTCTTCATCTGCTCCTTGGTTAATTTAAAAGTGAGAGGGGAGACCTGGTCTTCATGGGTATACCATGCCCGATTGATTGTGTTCATGCCATCCAAGAGCTGAGCCATTATCACATAAGGTTGCTGCATCAAACCTCTCGGAAAAAGTTGGTCAGCAACACCCTTGTTTACTGAGTCAAGGCTCCGGTAAAATTACTGCAGCAACACGTTATTAGGCAAGCCATGAGTTGGGCATTGAAGCACCAACTTCTTGAATAGAAGCCAAGTTTCATGAAATGGCTCGCCCTCTAGATGCTTGAGGCTCTGAATGCTGACCCGAAGAGTCATCATCTTCGAAGGAGGGAAAAATCGCACTTGAAATGCGGTGACCAACTTCTCCCACGAAGTGATTGATTCACGTGGTAATTCAGCCAGCCACTTACATACTTCTCCCATCAAAGAGAACGAGAACAACCTTAATCGGACCGACTCTTACGATATGTTCTTTAAGGAGAATGGTGATATACCGTGAGATTACGGTATTTCTAATACATTTCACTTACAAGTTGTGTGTGTCTAGGGCCTTTTTGTATTGGTTTTTATGTGTTTTTATCATATTATGCAGGAAAGATGTTCAGGCGTGAAATTAAAGAGACAGATGAAAGAAATGCAGAAAAGGGCATCTACGGAGATGATCTACGGACCGTAGGTCTATTGACGCTCCGTAGATGGTGGTCGTAGATCAGCAGCCAAGGCATGGAGGCAAATCAGGGAAATCTGACCAAGTGTGGAATAGTAAATAAGTAATTTTTGAATAGTGTTTTGCATGCATTGATAATTCTTTCGTATAGAAGTCTTTTTAACGATGCGCAACGTTAGAACTCGCCTTGTTGCTACTTGCCAGACCAAGAAGGTAATTAACAAGAAAAGAATTATCAACATAGATTTAGTGTGATACTATCTAATAGGCTAGTGTCGATTGGTGCGAAGTAATAACTAAGCCAAACATCGATTATGATGTCTAATATGAGGTAAAGGTAAGGGTTAGTAAATTATACACACATAGCCGGAGCAAGGTACGGAGTGAAATTCTCTAGATGCCGGACCAAGTATTTAGAGATACCTAACTTATCACTTTGCATGTGATACACTAGGAAATGATTGCTATTACTAGGATTACTGCGTTATGAGCTTGTGGGGAACATGTATACCCTAGTTAATTCTCTCAGCTTGATAACAACTAAAATTGACTTCTGATTTCTGATTACTTATTGAATTCTTACAATTGGTTTCACAAAACCCC
>JAJOOS010026660.1:0-12498 GCA_029582725.1 Solanum chiquidenum
GTCTCTTTATTATCGCGCCTGAACATCTTTCCTGCAAAATACAATAAAAACATATAAAAACCACTACAAAAAGGCCCTAGACACACACAACTTGTTAGTGAAATGTATTAGAAATACCGTAAACTCACGGTATATCAGAGGAGTCCACGGCCGGTGAACCCATCCTTGAACCCAAGCCTTGTGAAAAATATATTAAGGCAAGGTTCTAAGGAAGGGTTCAAGGACGGTGGAAGAGTCCACGGCCGGTGAACGAAACCTTGAACCCAAGCCTTGTGAAAAATATTCTAAGGCCAGGTTCTAAGGAAGGGTTCAAAGACGGTGGAAGAGTCCACGGCCGGTGAACCTATCCTTGAACACAAGCCTTGTGAAAAATATTCTAAGGCAAGGTTCTAAGGAAAGGTTCAAGGATGGTGAAAGAGTCCACGACCGGTGAACCCATCCTTGAAAGGTACCCGTCAGTTAACCTTTTCAAGGTTATATGGGTCATTTCCTATGCATTTTATACCTAAACTAAATCATTTTATTACTAATCCTAGACCCTATATAAGTATTTTTAATTCAAAATATACCCCTTCACTCCATTATCTCCCAACACCCAAATCAAAACCACAAAGTTCATCTTCTCCACAAAATTTCTCTCTAGAACACAAAGAAGAAGAAGGGTAGAATTGGAGCTAGGGCTTGAAGAAACTAGGCTATTTCACTAAATTTCTTTGTAGAATCATAATTAAGGTATGGTAGTCCTTCATCCTTGGATAATCTCCATCCAAGGAGTCCCTCCAAATTCAATTTCCAACTAGTGATTTCCCCAAAGTTAGGGTTTGACTTCAATCTTGTGGGTTCTTTCCAAAAACGTTTTTAATTGTTGATTTATGATGGATTAATATTGAATTGATGATTTATTATTGATTTATGATGATTTACCCCAATAACCCATGAAATCCCCAATTTCCTAAATTTGGATCTTATGATGTGATTTGTTGATTTTAGAAGGATGATATGAGATTATGCTTGCTATAGTTGGGTTACTTGAATCATGTTATCATTCATGTATAATGTAGTAATTCAAGATGTGTTGATGGATTGTGGCCTTGAAAGGCAAGATATGTGAATTATGCATGACTATGAGATTTATGATTATGCTTTATGAACACTTTGAGAGTAAAGTGAATAAGTTTATGATCTAGTTATTGTGTTGTTGGATGATTATCCTTATGTGAAAAATTATGTATGAATATGGTATGAGGTGAGAGGTGTTCTCACAATATGATGATTCTAGGATTGAAAGACTATTTTCACCTAATGAATCTAGGAGCTATAGTATGATTATGTAAGATTGAGTGTGAAGACATTCTTCCATGATTATGAATTTAAGTCAAGACTTAATATGCAAATTATGGGAATCAATGCTTAGCACCAAGTGGATATTAATATGAAATGGAAGATCTTCGTTAGTTGAGGTTCAGTTTTCCTAGTAGTAATCTCTTGGGATGGAAGCTCTTCCATTAGTTGAGGTTGGGTTTTCTAGTAGAAATCCCCTTATCCCATAACTATGTTCCCTCATAGGTATTTAGCTAGTGGATCCAACTAAGCTATGAGTATGGTTCTACCTTAGGCAAGTAGCATAACCCCTTTTTGGTGTGGGGTAGACACCGGATTCCATGTTTAGGTCACATGGTCTATGTCGGTTAAGGCTTATTCCCTAGTATGTTAATCTGGATAAGAATATGATATATTGACCATAGTTATTCAAGAAGCTTTACTTAGTATGGGTAGGACTATGGGATCTTACTCATGCATTGCAAAAATAGACTTTGAGGGTACTTATGATATGATGATCTATGCATGACAATATGGTTTATGATTTGTGTTTTCCAATGTATCCATGATGAGTTCAAACTTGATAAAGTGCATGGTTTTCAACCAAAATGTCCTTTTAGCATGTTTTCAATGATTTGTTGCATGGCTAACATACTTGGTGCATTTTTGTACTAACACATATTTTCTACATTTTTCTGTAAGTGTATGGTCCGGTTCTTGAAATGATCTCCTTCTTGGTAAAAGCTTGGATCAACTATTCTCCTAGCTTTCGGGGAGTCCTCATGGTTCGAGGACGAATGATGATTTTTTAGTTTATTTCTTGTATCTTTATTTGAGAACTATGTTGTAAGGGTTATGACTCTGTTTGGTACTTCGATTGTAATAGATTGCTAATTGAGACAAGTCTAGACTTCCGCTATGCTTTTATGGAAAAAAAAATTCTTAAGACTTGAGAATGCGTTTTACTCTTTATTGTTCTTTGATATTCTAAGTGGCTTATATGGTTCCTTTCAGGGTTCTATGTGCCTTGTTAGGTCTAGTGGGTACACCTGGATCGTGACAACCTTTATATTCATGACATTTTTGGACAAGATTTTGCTAGAGTTAATATGATCGTAGTTTATCAATGACCCACTACCTTTGAAATTAGAGGTAATTAAGTTGTGATTTAGATTTTTTTTAGTTTAGTTTTTTCTTCTGAATTATTCTTTTGTACTTTGTAAAGATACTCAGAAGTAGGATATTCTGTTAGTGAAATGTATGCATATTTCTTTATTAATACAAAGTAATCAAGAATATCCATTTTACCTTTTTGGGGGGAAAGGAGGAGTCCCAGGTAGCAAAAGAAGGGTCTTATCCAAGATGATAACTTCTATCAAGCTGTCAGATTGACAGAAGCACATTTAATTTAGGTGACCAGTTCTTTCCTTTGAATAACTTATACTTGTTGTGCAGGTCGACTTTTAAACTATTGTATTAAGGATATTTCATATAGTGTTTGCAAGTTCATGAGTGTTTTATATTGGAGCCAAATGACATTAATAACACATGTTAAGGTTGGTCCGGTAACTATTAATATGTCTGCTAAGGTTGGTTCAACTAATTATAGTATGTGAATATCACTGGAACTAGCATAAGTGGAGTTTTTCATTTCTGAAAAATGGTCCTGAAGCTAAAAAAAATCATATAGATAATATAATCTTTGAAATTTTCTTATTAGGCTGTCGGCTTAAATTATTGGACATTTACAAACAAAAGCTTTCTATAAATTAGGTCTAGTTCTAGTGATTAGTAGGAGATTTTATTGAGTAAATATGCATATAGACTTTTGCCAACCAATTAAGTTTTGAGTCCATATTTTACTTGGCTTATTAGGTTCCACGTGCTTGCTTACAAGCTGTTTGTGTCAATTTAATGTGAATTGTTTCCCTTCAATTTTAACAAGGGACAAAGGGTGTAACGACATCTTATTTTGGAGTTGTTGTCTTTTTGGATAAGGTAAATAATTTTACTAAGAGTTAATGGTAAAAAACACATCAAAACTATCACTTTTTGCGAGTTTCATACCTCAACTATCATTGTTCACTTTACCTACCTAAACCATCACCCTTGTTGTATTAAAACTCACCTTGGTGTTGGGTGGTTCATTTGTGAAAATGCAAGGTATATAATGGTTGTTTATTATCAGAAGATAATATGCTTAAGTGAGTGAGAAACTGATAAAGTCATATGGTACATTGATTCCGCTAGATCCTAACATTCGTAATTTCTAAATCTCTCTAGATTATCAAAAGGGGTTCCATCAACTTCCATAAGATGTACATTGTGACCTAGTAGAGTACTATAGGGTTTGGCTTCCAATTTTCCAGTTTCTACGAGTAGGCCAAGAATGTAGTTTCTCTGAGATAGAAAAATTTCCAACTTGCTTCTATTTACTTCTACTTCCAAAATATATTTCAACTCTCCTAAGTCCTTCGTATGAAACCTAGTAGGCAAGAAAGACTTAAAGGGAAAAGATGCCCTCAGAATAAGAAGGATAGTGCTAGTTGCAAATAGTCGATAGAAAACAAAGTGATCACATATGCTCATTATCAGCCCACACGCCTGAACTACCTCACTAGACTTGCCAAACCAATCTCAGGGACTCTGGTTAAACCTATACAAGGACTTCTTCAAATGACAAACTTTCTCTATATCCCCTAAGCAATAAAACTGAGTGGTTTCTCTATATACACTTCTTCTTAAAGATCACCATAAAGTAATGCATTCTTGATATCTAACTAGTGTAAAGGAAAATTCTCAGAAACAGTAAGAGAAATGAACAAATAGACATATATGACATTGGAAACCAGAGAAAAGGTGCCAGAATAATACCCCATAACTCTAAGCATATTCTTTAGCGACAAGCCTGTCCTTAAGTCTTGCCATGGAACCATCAAGATTAACTTTAACATTCAACACACACTTACATCCTACTGGTTTATTCCCATTGATTCCACCAAATTTCATATGTGATTTTCCACTGATGCATGTGTTTCCTTAAGCATCGCATTTGACCATCTAGGATGATTCAAATCCTTTTCACAATTTAATGAATTGAAACAGAGTCTAGAGAAGAAATCAAGGATCTAGATGTGGAAGATAATCGATCATAGGAAACAAAGTTAGCAATGAAATATGTGGATTTGCAAACCCATCTACCTTTACGAAGCGCAATAGGGAGGTCGAAATTTTCTAATGGATTAAGTATAGAAGGATTTGATGACAAAGGAACTGATGCAACACATATATTAGCGACCTCTCGTCTCCTTGAATAAACTTGAACAATTGGCGGTTTTGCTGGAACATGTGTTGAATGTGCAACAATTGTGTGGTACTCAAAAGAGTAACTAGGAGATGGAATAATAACATCATCTTATTGCATAACATGAGTAATCTGATAAATAAACCACTCACCTTCCACCCGTTGACCTGTAAAACTGGGAGGGGTATAGAAGAATGGTGTAGATTTTGAAAATATCACATCGTTTTACTCCAAATAGTTGCCAAGTTTAGTAGAATAACATTGCTACCCTTTCTAAAGAAAATAATAACCTAAGAAAACACATTTCAATGCCTTAGGGTCCAACTTAGTAATAGATGGCAGTACCTCTCGAACATAACACTTACTTCTGAATACCTTTGGTTACATTAGAATGACTTGTTTAGAAAAAGAACTATGTAAGGCATATTACAAACAAGCACCGTAGATGACATGCAACTAATCAGAAAACAAGTCGTAGAGAGTGTATCAACCCAATTTTTTTAGGAACTGTCATTTGAAACATAAGTGCTCAAGTTGTCTCAAATAAATGCATATTCTTACTTTCAGCAACAACATTTAGAAAAGGTGTATCAGCACATCACGATTGATGGAGAATACTGTGTTGTCTTAGTAGGATTGAAACAAGTCTGACATGTATTCTTTAGCATTATCATTCTTTAAAATACACATCATAGCATTGAATTGAGTTTTGATTTCAACAAAAGGCACAAAAGTGAGTAAACATTTCAGAGCGAGTTTTCATGAAATAAATTCAAGTCATTCAATAGAAATTATCCACAAAAGTGATAAAATTCTTATGTCCAGTTTTTGAACCGAAGGGACATGGTCCCTAAATATCAGCATAAATTATCTCTAAAGCTTACTCAATCTGTTTATTAACCTTTGGACGTAAAGTGCTGCAATGATATTTTGCAAATTGGAATAATTCACATTTCAAAGAAGAACATTTTGAAACCTGGGACAAAGCTTCTTTCACAAAAGTAAAGAAGCATTTCCCAATCGACAATGTGCTTTAAATAAAGCCATGTCACTTGTGCAGACAACAAATTGAGATTTATATTTATTAAGGATATAGATCATCAAAATATATATATATATATATCCTTTACCTATAGCCTTATGTGTGGCAAGATCACGAAACATGCATGATTGAAAAAGAATAAAATAGAACAATTAAGATCTATAAAAAGTTTACTCACATAAATCAAATTGAAAGTGAACTTCGGAATTTTTTTGAAATAAGGATAATTTTGAATTCAGAAAAAAATTCATCATCCAAGATATGATGAATTGGAAATTTACATCTCATAGTGTGATGGGCAAAACCCTATGAGGGTAACTAAATTACAAGTTTCCTGAGAAATCAACTACTTCTACCACCTCCCCCACAAAATCTTGTTTACATCAAAGAAATAGAAGACTAACACAATTTTTTCATCCTCTAAAAAGTTTTTTTTTGTCCTTTAAAACACCTAGTATTTCTTTCCTTCCATATGGACCAATAGCTACATGTTGGTTAGAGCTTCCACCATTCTTCCTATTTCTATCTTCTTCCAACTCTTCACAAGCTCCAAAGTAGTCGTTGGCATCACCTAGTTAACCCCTCAAATGCATAAAAGATCTTCACAAATTGGTAGCTATTTGACAATGTATGAGCAGATGGTTGTTCACTTTAGCTTCCTCTTCACACATAAACCACATTGAACAAATTGGCATGCCTTCTCTCTCTAAGGCCTCATAAGTAAGACATGTTTTTCCTGATTAGTAGCAAAACAAAACATGAGACTTCAATGGACATTTCACCTTCAATAGCATTTTTTAGGGCCGTCTCTCAATCAGTGGAAAATTATCGTTCATCTCTCAATAGCATGATTTCACTATATAAATCATTTTGTTGTGTATTTTCCATAATGGCTTATCAAATCTATAAGAAGTACTTAGGAAATCAGTTGTCCACCGGTTAAATAAACCATACTTTCCTGATACAAATCTCTTCTATAAGGCTCTATATTCTATACAGAATCTCCATAGCCACTTTTGTAGTAAACTACTATTTTGGAGACTTAGGTCCTTCAATCCTAGCCTCATTGGTTTTTGCTAAGTGTGAGAGTATCCCACTTCACCAAGTTGTAGCATTTCTTTTCTTGTTGCCTTACCAAAGAAAAGATCTCCTGAGCCTATTTATTTTCTTCTAATTTTTCTTGGGGACTGGAAATAAACTCATCATATAAGTAGGTGATTCATCTAATAGTGACTGGATGAGGGTCACCCTACCACCCAGGGATAAATACCAGCTTCTTCACCGAGCTTGTTTCCTCCCACATCTCTCCAACACCACATTGCACACTTCCAACTCTTTGTTCTTAGCACCCAAAGGTAGTTCCATATATTTTATTGGTTGTTCATCTACCTAGCAACTCAAGGTCTTATCTAGCAAAGAAAATTGTCAACTTGGTTGATAGGGATGAGATGGCTCTTCAACCAATTGACATGGAGGCTTTAAAAGCTCTGCTAAATAATGAGTACAACTCTTATGTGTCTAATTGGTGCGTCCTTTGCCTCATAGAATTTAAGAGCATCATCAACATAGAATAAGTGTTTGATCTCGAGCTCCCTCCCTCAATTAGAAAGTGAACTAAATCCTCTCCCACCCATTAGTATTTTCCTTCCGGAACATTTGATTCAACCCCTCCATGGCTATTTAGAATAGAAATAGGGACATATGATCTCCCTGTCTAAGACCTCTCTAGGATTGGAAGAAGCCTTCGGTGTTTCCATAAATGAAGAGGGAAAACTTCACACTTGAAATGCAGTTATTAATCCAGCCAATCCACTTGCTACAAAATCCATGTCCTTTAGATTTTTTAGAATGAAATTCCAATTTATATGTTCATAGGTTTTCTAAATGTCTAGCTTGCATAGAATACTAGGTTTCTTTTGGTTTACCCTGGATTTGACCAATTCATTACCCAACAATGCGGCATCCATTATTTGCCTACATCTCAAAAAAGCCATTTAGTTTTCATCAACCAATTTCACTATCAGTTTCTTCATTCTCTAAGATAGCAACTTGGAGATGATTTTATAGGCTACTACTATCAAACTGATAGGTCTGAAGTCTTTTAGCTCAATTGCATCAGGTTTCTTTGGGATTAAAATGATGAATGTAACATTAAATGATTTCTCAAACGCACTCCTCTGATGGAAATTTTGTGTACTCAACATTCAGTCATCTTTTAAAATATCCCAACATTTCTTATAGAAATCCATAATGAAGTCATCACTCAGGGTCTTTGTGCCCATCACACTGGTTGATGATCAGTAGCACTTTATCTTCTGTAAATGGTCTTTGTAACAATTTATTTTCTTCTATCGAGACCGTTGGACATCCTACAAAATCAAAAGAGGGTCTCTAGGATTGATATTTTTCTGTAGAGTCTTGCATTTAATATAGCAGCCTTGGCTCACCTTGCGCTACATTTAGGAAAAAAATTAATAAATAGAATGTAATAGAAAGGAGAATTCCTGAGCCTGGCAGAAAGTATTTCATTGTTTTCTGTAGGCAAGTCTTCAAATCCCACAATGTTAAGGGTTGAGCCATCAACTACCATTACTTGAGAGTGTGCTTTCTGTGATCAAAGGGTAGAAAATATATTAGGATTACGCGTTATTTAATTTGTAGTAAATGAATCAATCACCCAGTTATTCAAAGAGGCGATCACATATGCTTTTCTTGAATCAACAAGAGCAGTAACTGAAGTGAATTCTTTAAGGGATTCTCGATACTGAGAGGACTCCACAAACTCATTTGGCGAAACCAAAATTGTCTTACCCTCATAATTTATAGCCATATTTCCTCCTTTCTTATTTTTGAGTTATAGTGTCCAACTCAAAATACCCAAAATATCAATATAGAAGAAGCCAACAAACACAAACAATACCAACAGATACAATCCAGTACTGAAAAGGCAATTTTTTAATATCAAGACATGCAAAATTTTATGGGATTAAGTCCATAAAATTTTAGAACAAAGTTATAAATTCAATACATATTGAATCAAGTCAACATTTTGGGTTAATAAAGCTGTATTAATTATTTAAGTCAAGATTGCATGACTTAAGTCAAATCCAACTACATTGGGCTAGGTTGGGCCTCTACAAAATGGTCCAGCCACATATTTTAAGCCCAAGGGTCTATTAGGATTAATCGAAGGCTACCTTAAAACATAAGCTTTGATGAAGACTAAATACATCTATGACATATATGAAGATGTACTCTATCCACCTAGAAATATAATAATATATGATATGTTTAGAAGCACACCAACGTGGTCATTGAGAAATAAGAAATTTTGAAATTCCATTTTAGTAAAAATGTAAGTCGTGCAATCAATTACAAGAAATGATATAAACATCAATTCGAATTATTAATGTCGTCCTCAAGAACTGTACTGTACACTAACCCGTATTCCTGTTTTGTACAAGAAGCCCATATTCGCCATTCTACATCTACAAAAAATGATGTAAACATCAATTCAAATTATTAATTATTGTTTTGCATTTCAGGATAATTAGGTAATGTGACATATCTAGAGTTGATGGCATTGATATCTTCAATTAATACATTACAATAATCCTTAGTATTATCCTCCAATTTCCCAAGAAGTGCTTTTGCCATATCTTCCAATAGATTGTTGTTATCCTTGTTGATCATAAGAGTATTCTCAAAGATTTAATTCTTCTACTTAGTACAGAAAAAGTTATTGCATGTTCGATCAATGTTCATTTTCTTTTAGATCTACAAGGAAAGCTCAAACATGAAAAAGGTAAGCTATTCAAGAGGTTCAGAAAACGCATAAGTCAATATATGACCAGTAACTATCATAAATATTGATAATCTAAAATAAGATTTTTTGTAACCCTCGACACTTAGAAATCAGAAACAATCGCAGCAGGACACATTATTTTAAACCAGTTATGGACACTAACAAAAGTAATGAGTGACTAGTAAAAGGAACAAACATGAAGATTTATGTGGTATACTACCACATAAGTCCCTAGAGATACGAAGCTATTATTCAAACATTTGCATTCTTTACGTTTTCTACCGGACGAAAGGTTTTATAATAATAAAGAAGAGTAAAAAGAAGAAAACTATTTGTCTCAAGATAAGAAAAAAATATATCATTCAGTATATATTTTTGTTCTTATTAGTGATGCAAAAAAAAGATATTTTTTGCCTTGTACCACATAACGGGAAAGAAATATCTTCAATCCAACATATATTAAAAGGAAAAACCTAGATTTCCTTGTAACACAATATAACCACTTAAAACTAGGGAATGTGCTAAGACAAAATATATCAAAGCTATAAATCTCTAGACATTAACTTTGAACAATGGAAACCATGTTAAAGAAGAGTCTCTAGAAAATGTTGACACAATTTTTCTCTCCTGAGATAGAAACAAGATGAATCTCATGATATTCAAGTAGGTAAATATAACTTTGCATCTCTTCAGAATCTACACCAAAAACAATACATAAATCTACCATTTGTAATATAGTGCACATTCTCTTGCGCCATCATTACCTTTATACATCATGAAATAACAAATTATTGATCGTTTGAATGAAAGATTTACATAACCAACAAACAACAACATACCAAGTGTAATCCCACAAGTGAGTCAGGGAGGGTAGAGTGTACGTAGACCTTACCCCTACCTTGAAAGGTAGAGAGGATATTTTCGATACACACTTGGCTCAAAGAAAAACATATAAAGTAGATCCGAGAAAGGAAAGATTTACAAAACCAACAACAAAATCATATCTAGTGAAATCCCACAAGTGAGGTATGGAGAGGGTAGAGTGTCTATAGAGCTTACGCTACCTTGGGAGGTAGAGAGGTCATTTCTGAATGACCCTAAACTCAAGGAAAATCATATCAAAGCATATCGAAAAAGGAAAGCTTTACCGAACCATGACGAAAAATCTTAAAGGGAAAGACGTGAGAGATCTTACTTTTTCCCTTCAAAGAACTAATCATATCTCTAAAAATTAACTTTACTAAATACAAAGCATGTTAAAGAAGCGTATAAAAAAACGTCAGCACAACTAGCAGAACTTGATGATCACAAAGAACCAATCAAAGCAAATTTTTGAGTGAATCAATCTACAGTTATACGTTGTATGACCTATGGAAACAAGCATTCAACAAAAAATGAATCACACACATGTATATACTTATGACTGTAGATTGATTCCTTTTTGGTTGAATGCTTGTTTTTATAGGTGATACAACTTATAACTGTAGATTGATTTACTTAGAAGTTTGCTTTGACTGTGCTCTGTGACCATCAAGTTTTTCTAGTTGTGCTGATGATTTTTGATGCTCTTTTTTAACATGCTTTGTGTATAGGAAAGTTAATTTTTAGAGATATGATTAGTTTTTTTACGGGAAAAAGTAGGATCTTTCATGGCTTTCCCTTTAAGATTTTTTGCCAGGGTTATGTAAAACATTTCTTTTTCGATCTCATTTGATATGATTTTCCTTGAGTTAAGGGTCAATGAGAAATGAGCACTCTGCCTGTCACACCCCGAGGCTACCCCCTGGACGCAACACGAGACCTAGGATCATGAGTGACCCCAAGCTAACCCTGCTGGCATAATCATAAGCATACTAGAGATAAAATGAATAATAAACTGTGCAGAAGCTAAATCATAATAAACTGAAATGATGGGGAATACCCATATACTAAATCTAAATATATGAAAAACTATGACTTTGAATACAAATGAGAAATCAAACTCTAACACTAAAGCTGAAACTAACTATATCTAAAATAAAGCCTTTACTCACTAGAAATGCTGGGACATGCCCCAGCTAGATCTAGAAAAACTGAAACTAAAGCTAAAAATGATAAATATAGTCATGTCACTAGTCTTTGATGAATGATGACTCACCACTGATGCTGCTAAATGGAAGATTGGGAACTGATCTATGCGTGAACTGACTACTGGGGACCTGAAACTATATCACGAGAATATGTAGCGCGAGTATGCATTAGTACTTTAAAGGAATTGAGCATGTAGGATAGAATACAACTGAATAATAATATAACTGAATCAAAGTATAAATCTGAGCAATGAAGTGAGATAAGCATGATACAAACTGAGAATAATAGACATGAAATATTGAATGCAATGACCAAGGTTATAACATGCTAAAACTGATTTCTGAACTATACTGGTAACAAGGTAAGTGCAATAGAATATGATTGAACTGTGAGGGAGCTATGATACGCTCAAATTACACCTCCCTAAAGAAGCATAAGCGATCGTTATCAAGTAAAGAACCCAACTTGTAGGTTGGGGTCGATCCCACGAGGAAAATGGTTTAGACTTTACTCTAACCAACAATTATATTCAATTAGTCAAATTACTTCCAAAAATAAGTAATTAAAGTGGGGGTTTTGTGAAACAAAATTGTAAGAATTCAGTAAGTAAGTAGTAATCAAAAGTCAATTTTGGTTGTTATCAAGATGAGAGAATTAACTAGGGTATACGTGTTCCCCACAAGCTCATAATTCAGTAATCCTAGTAATATCAATCCTTTCCTAGTGTACTACATGCAAAGTTATAAGTTAGGTATCTCTAAATCGTTGGGCCTGCATCTAGAAAATTTCACCCCGCACCTTGGTCCGGCTTTGTGTGTATAATTTACTAACCCTTACCTTTACCTCATATTAGACATCACATCGATGTTTGGCTTAGTTATTACTTCACACCAATCGACACTAGCCTATTAGATAGTATCACACTAAATCTATGTTGATAATTCTTTTCTTGTTGAT
>JAJOOS010026661.1:0-13958 GCA_029582725.1 Solanum chiquidenum
TCCTCGATCTGCCCATACTTGTTGAGAATTGTTTTCCTCCATAATGCATGATCTTCAACCACAAATCTCCAAAGCCATTTAGAAAGTAAACTTTTGTTCTGGACCCTCAGATTTTTTATGCCAAGACCTCCTGTCTTCTTACTTAGTAAGGCTGTCTGCCATTTAACTAAGTGTATTTTTTTTTCTTCTTTGTTCCCCGACCATAGAAAATCACGCCTCAATTTATCCAGCCTCTCTTCTACCTTTGCTGGTAAAGGGAAAACTGACATAACATATGTAGGCAGTGCATCCAGAACTGAATTGATCAGAGTGACTCTTCCTCCCAGAGATAGATAGTTTGCCTTCCAATTAGCCAACCTCTTCTCTGTCTTCTCAATGATTCCATCCCAAATCTCAAGCTCCTTGTGATTATTCCCCCAAGGCATTCCCAGATAAGTAGTTGGTAAGTGCTCTATCTTGCATTGCAAGATGCTTGCCAACAACTGAATATTTGCCACTTCCTTGATTTGGAAAATGCTGCTTTTCCCCAGTCCGGAGATGGCCTCAAAAATCACCAAAACAGCTCTAATGTAACTAACTTGTTCTGCCTTTGCATCGCAAAATATTAGTGTGTCATCTGCATATAAAAGGTGACATATTTGCAAATTGGCCCCTGACTGATTACCAATGTTGAAACCCTTTATCCAGTTGTTCTGATTGGCCACTCTAATCATAGTGTTAAGACCCTCCATAGCTAAAATAAAAAGGAAAGGGGAGAGAGGATCTCCCTGTCGTAGTCCTCTCTCAGAAGGAAAAAAACCAGCAGGTTCTCCATTAACAAGTAAGGAGATTAACAAGTATGGAGAACCTGACAGTTTTGATGCAAAAACCTATCCATTTAAGCCATTTGTCTCCAAACCCCATCTGCCTCAGAATATTAAGTAGAAACTCCAATTGACATGATCATATGCCTTTTCTATATCAAGCTTGCACATAATTCCTGGGGTCTCTCCTTTAATCCTTGAATCTACACACTCACTTGCTATTAACGCGGCATCCATAATTTGTCTTCCTTGAATGAAGGCCATTTGGTGATTGTTCACTAATTTGCTTATCACTTTCTTTAATCTCTCTGCCAGCAGCTTACCAAAGACCTTGTCACACCACTAATGAGACTGATGGGTCTGAAATCCTTAAGTTCCATAGCTCCTGTCTTCTTTGGAATTAGAGCCACATAGGTGGCGTTGAGGCTCTTCTCTATCTCATGTCTTTCATGAAATTGTCTCACTGCATTCATAAAGTCTGTCTTCAGTATCTCCCAGAAGATTTGGAAAAAACTCATCGGAAAGCCATTTGGTCCAGGGGCCTTATCACTAGCACATGATTTTATGCAATTAAAAACTTCATCTTCCTCGAATTGCCTCTGCAACCATACATTTTCCTCTTGTGTAATGCTTTCCGCTCCCTGTACATTAAAATCTGGCCTCCATTGTTCAGTTTCTCTGTAAAGATTTTGATAGTAACTGATTATGGTTCCTTTAATTTCTTCTGAATCTGTTACTGTAACCCCTTCAACCATCAACTTGTCAATGGTGTTGAATCTTTTATGTGCTGTAGCCATCCTGTGAAAATACTTGGTATTTTTGTCTCCGTGTTTAAGCCAATGTACTCTAGACCTCTGCCTCCAAGCTATTTCCTCGTTTTTTGCAACATCTTCAAACTCCATTGAAAGATGTACTTTCTGAAATAACTCATCCTCTAATAGTAATCTCAACTCCCGAGTCTTTTCTAAAATTGACAGTTGATTTAAGATTTCCTCTTTTCTCTGATTCCAATTGTTCCTATTTTCCAGTTTCCATTCTTTTAGTTTCCCCTTTAGCATCCTCATCTTGGAGGTTAGGACATAAGAGCCCGTATCAGTGATATTGAAAGATTCCCACCAATCTTTAACTTTGTCTGAGAAACCCTCCACCCTTAACCACCATTGTTCAAACTTGAAGTAAGACTTCTTCAAATTTAAGTCTCCGCATTCAAGCAAAATTGGATTGTGGTCAGAACCTATTCTGGGAAGTATGTTCTGTTTTATCCGTGTAAAGGTCTCATCCCACTGGGAAGAGAATAAAAACCTATCAATTCTGGAAGCAAATATGTGATTGTCCCCCCTTCTCCATGTGAAAGACCCCCCAAATAAAGGAGGGTCGATGAACTCCATCTCATTGATCCATTCAGAGAATTTAGTCATTGGCGTAGTAATTTCGTGCCCTTCAGATCTTTCGTTTGGATATCTTGTAGCATTAAAATCTCCACAAGCTACCCAAGGCCCATCACACAGTTCTTTGATGTTGATGAATTCTTGCCAAAGTTCTCTTCTAGTTATTGGATCGCATGAGGCATACACAGCTGAAAGGAACCATGTGACTGCCTGATTAATGCCTTCAAACTTGCTGGTCACCATTTGGTTTGCTGCTATTACCAGCTCTCCTCTCCACACCCTTTTATCCCACATCACTACGATGCCACCACTTCTGCCTATAGCTTCCAAATGAAATTCCCCCATCCATCTATTTTGCCATAATTGTTTGAATACATTCACCTCTGATCCTCCCAATTTTGTCTCAACCAGAACATAAATATCAGCCCCCCAATGTTGAAATAATCTCCTAACCAACCCCTTTTTTTCTTCTCCATTTACCCCCCTTACATTCCAAGAAAGGATTTTGACTTTCATTGGAAATTTGTGTTTGATATTCTCCCCTTGTTTCTTGATTCCCCTTCTTTAAACTTAACATGAAATTCCAAATTTCTTATCTCCTTTGGGATTGTGTTCTTTGCTTTGGTAGGTGTTGTCTCCACCTTTTTCTGCCTCAAATCCCCCCTCTTTTGATCAATTCTCAGAAATAGATCAAAAGCCGCCTTATCACATCCTTCAAAAGCAACCCCAAAAAGTTGACTGAGTTTAAGTACATTAGAATGTACCCAAGGTGAAGCTTTGTCTTCAATTTCTTGTTCTGAGAGACTATCATTAATTTGAAGAGGAAGAGGATCTTCAAATAATGTGATTTGTTCAGTAGAGCAGTTGCCCTGCTGAAGATCTATCTTATCAGATTCTGCTGGATTAATTCTTGCCCCTTCGGTGTCATAAATAACCATAGGCATGTTGTTATCTTCACCCCCCAAAACTTCCGACCCAAAGAAAATTGCCACATCTTCCTTAGCAAAAGATGTTTCAGTTCTCACTCCAGTCCCCATCTCCATCTCTGTTATGTTCGAGCTCAGAAAGAAACTGTTCTCTGTCGAAAAGAGGTCGTCAACAAAAGGCTCTTTTTCTAACTGAATGGGGCCTTTCTGAGGCAATTGGGCTTCATGTGATCCACTGCCTTTTATCCCGAATTGGTCCAAAACTTCTAATACAATTCCTGGGCCTAAATTTTTAATTATTTCCCTCACATGTCTTTCATTCAGACCCGCATGTTCCTCTTCCCCTTTTTTTTTGCAAACTAACTGCGTATCATTACCCAAAATGATATGTTCCACCTCCTTTGGAATAGAAGTCAGCAAAGAGTTTTGCTGTGGGAGCTCCCTTCCAGATACAAGTTGTGTTGCGCCTTCTAATTGCTCAACGTGCATTAGATCTGAATTCCGTCTGAATCTCGCTGGAGCTTCACACCATACCGGCAAAGAAAAATTGAATTCTCCATCACTCACTTCCACATATGCCGGAATTTCCTTCAGAGGTCCTTTGACTTGAATACGGGCCCATCTCAAGTGATTCTTGAGTTGGGTTTCTTCTTCCGCTTCAATCCATCCGCCACACTGGTCCCCCATCTCCTTCATCACTTTATCAGTCCATAGATGTAACGGTAGTCCCAAAATTCGAACCCAAAACCAATCAAATTGTTTTTGGGCTTGAATAGCTCCCGTCGTCGGGGACCACCACTCCAACTCCAATAGATGGTTGCTCCTACTCCATCTCCCTGCAAGCACATTCTCAGCATCCCTTCTCAACTGAAATTCAAAAAGGAATTGGATCCCGTTCAAATCAAATACTTGTATATTATGGATGCCTCTCCATGTGTTTTGCGCCCATTTCCTAACATCGTTACGAGAAGGTATCTCATCACAATCTGGGAAGCTGCCAACCAGACTTCTCCTCAAAGGATCCTTATCTCCATAGGTGCTGCTCTCTGGTGCTGATTGAAGTTCATTAGGGAGCCATCTGCTTTTTTGAAGAGCTTCCTTATAACTTCCTTTTCCTTTTTGTCCATTCCTGGTTATTTCCCCTGCATTTAGAGTCTCTCTGTGAAATTTCAGCCTTATTAATAAAGACTTCAATTTTCTTAGAGAGATCAGACCATCCAGCATTGAATGAGATTTCAGGGAGAATAATAATAGATCTCAACTCTCATTTAACCGTAATAACAGACACAAATCTACCATATTTATTGTACTTCAAAGAGCAATAAATAAGAGTAGTTAAATCTCTACATCTCCAAGTTTTGAAGGATTTTCCTTTTATATCTGAAGCTTCATTAAATCTTCTGCATAGCCACTGTAGAGCTACTCTACTCAACTTCATTCTTCTCACATACCGTCCAACACTCTCCACCCATTCAAACCTAGAATTTGAGGCTAGTTTGGTATCAGTTAAATCATAAGACTTACCCCCTAATTTGAAAAAGATTCTGTTATCCATCTCCCTCCTAAAAATTGATGAAAAGAAGAGAAAGTGCTTTAAACGAAGACGGAGTGGGAGGTGAAAGCCCTTGTGGCTTGGATCGAACCACGAAAAGGTTGAAATTCTGAGGTTTGTCGACTCACGCGCCGGCGCGTGCCGCGCGTGACGTCTAAGTCTGAGAAGAAGAGGTGGCGCGTGCGGGCGCGTGGGAGACTTTCTGGGGATGGGTCTTTATGGGGTTGAGTCGCGGATGTCTGGTAGAGGCTTTGGTGGAAAGAGATTGTCAAAAAAGGAAGAGGGAGGGAGGAGTCCGGTGATCAGAAGGATCGCGGGTGGGTTTAAGGTTGGGAGATGATTTAAAAATTACATTGGGATTCGTGTCTGGGAGCCTTTAAGATATTGCCAAAAGTTACCTTGATCTAATAAGGTTCTATCAGAGCTTTTGTCGGTTATGATTAGAATCTAGCTTTTCTACTGGTTATTATTATCATTTAGTTCGCTGCTTTCAAAAGGTTTTCAGCATTCTTCATTTACACCGTGATTTTGCTTCTCCAAGATAAGGTTTCTACTTTGTTTTATTTAACATAATTTGATCCTTAGGAAACATGTTTAAGTTCAGAGGCAGATTTCATGTACTCATCTTATTTCCAATTTTCCGTCTGTTATTAATTCTGTCATGCTTCCTTCAGACCTTTTGCTTGATGAGCATTTAACACAGTTCAAGTCTTGTTTGCTTGCTCTTATGTCTCTTTAGTTAGTTCTAGTTAGATATTCCTGCATAATTTGATTGGAGTGTGTAACATTATGTTCTCTCTCGTTTAACCTTTCTCCACACGTATTTCAATATATTGTTTGTTGCCATGATTTAAGTTGAAGGGGTTACCTTGATTTAAGCTTTCCACTGTTTATGCTGGCAATAGTAGCACTCTACAATTTGTGGCACTTGTCAATTCTCTCTTCTATAATCATTCATAGACTGCAAAAAATTTCATGTATATTGTGGTCCTCACTGTGCTGAACTTAATTTGAACAGATTGGATCTCCTATATGTATTCCTCAAAAGGACTTCATTGATATTGGTCGTATTGCATCCATTGAGAACAACCATAAGCCTGTTGACTCTGCAAAGAAAGGCCAAAGGGTGGCCATTAAGGTATGAAGTGGTTGAGACTTTGTAAATTGTCATGGATTGGTTAGAATTTTGATCTATCTTCTTTCTTTTTTACTTGTTTGTAGAATGTAGGATCAGTGTGTAGTAGTTTCTCTTTGATTCCCAATATCCGTTTTGTATATCATCATTGTACAATAACCTTTTTCAAGAATTCTAAGCAATTGATTTGATCTTTGCTTATATACCCATGAGATCTCACTCCTTGCACATGTTTACAGATAGTTGGATCTAATCCTGAGGAGCAACAAAAGATGTTTGGTAGGCATTTTGAAATGGAAGATGAGCTTGTCAGCAAAATTTCAAGGAGGTCTATTGACATACTCAAGGCCAATTTCCGGGTATGTAGAGTTTTGGGTGAAGCTCTTTTGTTTGAGCAAATATCTAGTTTTGCTTACTGCTGCCTGCTTCTTTAACCTTTTACAGAAAGACCTCTCAGTTGAGGATTGGAGACTTGTCATGAAACTGAAGACCCTCTTTAAGATACAATGAGACAGATTTTTGGAGCGCTTTCAAAGGAGTTGGTTCTTGGGTCTCCGATAAGCACCATATTAGGGGGGGCTTATTCATCGAGCAATAACTGGTCATTTGACCATAAACAAGGAGTTTGGACTCAATAGAACACACACCTCAGGGTCAGAGATGAGCAAAAGTAAAGAATGCAAGTGGCGTTGTCGTCTGCTGTAACTGATTTCCTTTCGTTGGTACTCTCAAGCATTCTGTATTTGCTGTTTTTGGCACTGAAGTGAGAATTTTTGCAGCATTGACCAATGGCAGAGAGGAGTGTGTTGTACAGAAATGTAATTTGAATTTTGATATACAAAAATGAAAAGATTGTTGGTGTGCTATTGCTGGCAAGTTTTTCATATTAATATCAACTAGTATATATATACCCGCGTGATGCGTGGATATTATTCAAATATTGTTTCTAATAATTTCAAATTTTAATATCTTGTTATATCATGTAACATTGTATAATCTTAAAAAAAGTATATTATATTGTTACTCAATGAAATGTACTCCCTTCATCTCCATAACTAAATTTATATGAATAGAGACAATAAATCATGTAATTATTAAATAATTTTTATTATATTATTCACTATTTAATTTTATTAGACTGTTAATATTGATTTTTATTAGCTTATCATTGGGCTTAATATAATTATCAAGTGTTTTTTTTAAAAATTAATGTAAGACACATTTTTATTTTGTTTACTCGTGAGTTTTTAGCTTTTATTTTTCATTATTTTGTTCAAACATTTCATTTTAAATTTTAGGGAAAGTAATATATATTATCTAACTACTTAATTATATTCTCAAAATTATTTCCAAACATTTTTTTCCACCCTTCCTCTCTTTTTTTCTAAGGTTTTTTAATTACTTTTTGCTTGTTTAGTTTTGAATAGACAAAATTTAATGTTAAACGTTAAAAGCAATAAATATTTCTTCTTTTTTATTTCAATATATAGAATGTTGACTATAAATTTTAAACTATAATTTTTTCTTATTGTAAAATTTAAAATTATATTGGTTGGCTATTTATCCACTTACATATTATAATGGATAAATTTTGTATAGGGTAAATTAAAATTGATAAGTTCTGTTATGCATAATATAAATGATAAAATAAAATATATATTAGAAAAAGACACTAATATAATCTAATCAGTTAGAAGTGGTTATGATTTATTATTAAAATTATACACTTTTAACTCTATCAAACATACTTTTATCTCATATTCAATTTTAATTTGTACTTTGATTTTAAGAAAATTATGTAACACAAGTACATAATATTTAATTATACTCTAACTTACAATAATAATGTTTTATCTTTTTAGGTTGTGATTTAATATTCATCATTGAGTACTCATATATGCTCTTTTTACTAAAGGATCTCCTCAAGAAGAAATACAAAATACCACCTATTGATATAAGATAGAGGACACGCATAATCAATTTTTTTTTTCTCATATACATAAATGTAGATTTGAAGTAAAATGAAGGAAATAGTAGATCAATTGAAATATCTCAAATGTTAATCCTCCTAAAAGTTAGTAGATATAGGAATGTGATGAAATACTACTCAAGAAAGTCATTTTTCTGATTAAGAGAAATATATTAAAAAATATATAAAAAAGTGAATATAATAATATTGTCTATACACATTTATAAATATATTCACATTCACATATTTGGTAGTTCTAATAAGTATTTATCCTGACATACATTGGATACAAAAAGAATTAATAATAATAAGTGCTACTTTTCTCCATCTTGCTTCTCTCTAAAAAGAAAAGAATGCATTAAATCCTAAAACTTTCTTATCCCTCTAACATAATCACATTTATAAAAACTCTAATGACTAAACAATTTTCATAATCTACTTACTCAAATGCCTTCATATAGTTATCATGAAAACTAAGGAGATCAAATTTTGAGAGAAATATGTTATTTAATGCTGAGAAAAAAATACAACATTACTAAATAAAGGCAATTTAGAACTAAAAAGAGAAATACTTCAACTTAATATTTAATTTTTAAAAAACATATCAACACGAAATAAAAGATGTTTATATATATAATTTGTCTTCCATCCAACTATAATAAAACAAAGAAGCATTAGTTAGAGAATATTATTACAAAACAGAATAAGTAAATATTAATGAATCAAATAAAAATTTATTACTTCAGTGAAATAACCATACAAATAAGAAAAAATTATATGAAAAAGAGAGGAAACATTAATAGAGATACTGAACAAAACAAATTAATAAATGAATTAGTAGGTACAGTTAATATCTTCTTAGAATAGTGAAGATATACGAAATTTTAATTCTTAGATTAAAATGCAATCTAACTAAGAAAAATGATAGGATTATGATAATGCTAAGAAAAAAAACTAATCAAAGCCACACCGAAACTTCAATGAAAATGACGAGAAAAGAAAATAGAGGTGAAACAATATTGGTTGTAAAAGAGGACTACAAGAAAAATGGCTATTAACGAAGGGAAAGCTGGTCCTTAAAAGTCAATCGCGACTAAAATAATCTGGTCGCCGCCCGTCCTTATAGGCTTCGTCGCTAAAAGTCAACTGCGACGAGCATTTCCTACCTGTCCCTAAACATGGTTAGCGACCGGATAAACTATGGTCTCTAAAACTGGGTATGGCGACCATTTTTCTGGTCCCTAATTAAAGATTACTAGCATGCTCCTTTAGGCCCTATAGACTTTTAGCGACCAGTTTCTTTTAGTCCTTAAAAGATATATGGTCCTTAAAGTTGTTTTATGGCCCATAAATTATGATCCCTAACTAAATACATAATTTTCTCTGTCCAATTTCTAAAAATGATATAAATTTACAATATAGAGAATGAATTGGATAGAAAATATAAAAAGAACTATTGTATATATAACGACAAATGTTACATACCAACTATCATATACACATAGCATATCCATAACTTTGTTTATACAATCCCAAACCTAACATCCCTAGTATGTATTGTAATGTTTTTCCCAAAAATCTTAGCAAAGACGATAATCAGCTTTGTATAGCCTGTACGTAGGTCTTCAAAACCTATATCTTCAAAAGTCAAAACCTGAAAAAAGTAACACAACATTAACCCATAGAGAAATATGAAAATCGATAAAAAAAATTACTTGAATAAATTTTTACTCACTTGAACAAAGAACCTCAACTTTTTCAAGTATAGTTTTTCTGAAAAATCTCTACATATACAACCACACACTTCAAAGTAAGACATCAGTGTAAAAGAGGCCACAAGAATATAAATAATAATGAATTAGTGTGTGGATGAGATAGAGAAAGAGTGTGTATTTAATGAAGGAGTTTTCAAGACAGAACTTAGCATAAACAACAAAAATTTATGTCAGTTACGTTTTACAATTCAAGAGAGTGACAAGTAATAATAAGCAATAATCAATAGAGCCTTCAAGATGGTTAGAAAAATTATTTGTCCACCAAGAAACAAAATATAGTTTATTCCAATTACATTTTACATTTGTCATCATCAAATGATTCCCCTAATTTTCTAGCTACCACTTCCTTTTCTTTTTTTTTAATTAGTGGACAAGTTTCCTCTTCAACAGTTGCATTTGGCTTTAGAATATTATGATATACTTAAGTCATCTAACATACACAAAAGAAATATTTTCACTTAGTCATTCTCCTTCATCATATAATTTAACTATAGCTCCATTGAAAGGTGACACAAAGTTCTTCCAATCAATCAAGTTGTAGTGTAAATATCTCCTCACAAAGCACACCGAGATCAAATGTCACGGTCATAATATAATTGGTAGAACGAAATCTATTATAATGACGTAGTATAAACAGGACATTGATGTCTATTCAAAATCAGTGCATGCATAACTTTTAAAATAACATTTGAAATTAATAATTACCCCAGTAGCTAATATACTTGTTATCTAAAGTAATTTGTTCAAAAAGAGAACTTCTCACTATGTTTCTCGATTAAGTTAATCATCATAACTGATTCCTACATATATGAGATATCATATGACAATAGCATAAAATTCATATTACTTTCTTTTATGAAAAATTATTCCCTGAAATATGAGGGATATTGCAGGGAGCTATCTATGTTAAGCTGTAATATGTTGAGAGTCTATTGTTTTGTAACATCATCACCTTCACTATAAATACCTGATCATACAAGAAGTAAATTTAACTTGTTCACAGTCCTTTAAGAAGATATGTTTTTGAAGGGAAGCTCTGTAATTGTAATTCTGATAACAGAAAGGACACAGGTCCTCTACTTTGTTGCTTGTTTTATCTGGATACCAATTAATTATCTCAACATCTTAAGTAACATTTATAGCAACCTCACTTATAATTGACTTTTTAGCTTCAGTTTTTTAGAAATGAAATTTCATATAAAACATAACAAAACAAATAATAATTTTTTTACCTTTCCTCAACATTTTTCCTCAACCTTCCTGCAATTGCCATCTTCAGCAAAAGGGAGAAGGAGAATTGGTCACAAAAAATGATAAAAACATTATACATTTGTCAAACCCTAGAGAAGATGAAACAGAAGTTTAACATGGTTGTATTTCATTATTTGAAATTATGTAAAATAAAAGCTATCGTAGAAAATGATACCAGGCTAGTGATGAGCAGCTTTGCACAATAGACTTCTCGCAGGACTCCACAAGTTTAGATGTCTTTCTGTCAAAGTTCCTTCCAAGCTCAAGCCCATCCTTAATCATGATTTCACAGAGCTATTAGAACACTAATAAATTTAGGAGATCACATTATTTTAATTCACAACAAATTATGACTTCTGAAACATCAATAGAATACATATAATTCAAAAAGAATTAAAGCTTACTGAAACATTAAAACAAGGAATAAAAAATCAAATCAAGAATTAAGTAGTGTGTCTCCTATTCAATAAGCTTACATGTTCATTCTCCAAAGGCAGTGGTCTTGGCTAGTTCAATTCTTTTTTCTTGATTAAGAACCTAAAAATTGGTGTTTAGAATGAGTTTATATATGAAAAAAAGAATATGCAGGGGAAGGCTAGAAGATTTCATAACCTAAAATATTCAATACATTTGACAAATATATTGATTGACATGAATGTTCAAGGATAAAAAGTTATACACTAGTACTTTTACATAAGTACAACAATGAAGTTTCCCATCACTTATGTCTATCATGCACCCAATGCCTTGAAAGAAGGAGAAAGTTATATAACAAACCGATGGTCAATAGAGCTCTAATGCTCACGGGCACCTAAACAAACTCACATGAAATTCAAAAGAAAATATAGTTATATTACAATAGGTAAAAAAGGTTAATTGCATAAAAACCAAAAATGATCATTTATAAGGATGTTGTATTGTTAAAGCATTTTTAGGTCGTATAACAAATTTTGCATCTATCAAATTAACAAGGCTCTATATGGCTAACTTAATGGTAAACTTAATAAAGTATGTAGCAAGAAGTAGAAATGGTAATTAATCCAAAATGAGCAGATTTAACCTATCAAAACTGAAGGACAAGGCAGTGACAATATATACATAGACACTTATTAATAATCATATTATAACTGGACAACATAATAGTAAAAAAATGAAAACACCATGGGAACCCAATTAAACCTTAAACAAATATTTTAATGTTAGTAATATTAATCAAATTGTTAGCTAAGTCATCCGCACTTAAAAGAACTATTAAGTAAAGATAGAGCAATTTTTTGGAACTTTTGCTGCTAACACCTTTCTTCCTCCACTCCCCTTGAGCCACGAACACAAAAGAAGATGACAGATTAGTAGTACGACTACCCCAAATTATATCAAGCATCAAATTATTTCTATTATAAAGAGATTATTTCTACCACGCGAACCTACCAAAGCAATTGTCAATGAAACATCAAGGTAAAGTGCAAACTAGATATATCAGAATTAAAATAAATAATCTATCTACACAATTAGACTAGAGTAAATAAATAACAATGAATCTCAAGCTTAACCCAAACAATGACTATTATACTAAACTATGAAACCTCCATTAGAATCATCATGATATATTTCTCAAAGATTCAGGTAAGGATGAACATATTTTAGCTAATTGGTGAACCCCTAAAAAGTACTAAAAGACCACACTTCCCCAGAAGCTCAATCAAAATGACATAGAACAATAAGAAACTCCAAATTTTCATCATCTAAATTTGGCCCAATGAAATCTTGAACCCAAAAAGTTGAGAATCTTAACATCATAGTTGCAAGGAGAGTAAAAAGAAACGCAACTGTCCCAAAATATATAATGAAGGTTGAGTTCACCGCCTCCCAAAATATAAAACTAAATCTGAAACTTAGATATTTTATTTTGATCTTTCCTATGTTCAGATAAAATATACTTTCCCGAAAGTGACTCAACCCATTTTCACACAAATTCATAACCAACAAGCCCTTGTCCCTTTTCCACAAGAAAACTAAGAAAAAATCACAGTATACTCTCCATTCATAAATTACATAGAAGAATAAAAATAGAAGAATTTTAATAGATGGGGACTTACTTCTCTTTTGTAGTTTTCATGCCTAAATCCTCCGCCACTGAACAAATGGAGTTCGATTTCTAGGTTTCACAGGCTATCATTTTTGAAACAAGAGGATATACATATAGGTTAGTAGCAGTTTGTACCATAAAATTTAAGATTAAGCATTTTGCAGAGGGTTTGGGGATTTGAAGAACCAATTTTCATAGAGAAAAGGTTTAATTTGGGAAGAGAGAAGTAGGACGTGGTTAGGGTTGGGGTGGGGTATATTGAAATATATTTTACTTTCACCGCACATTTTACACGATTAGGACCAGTTATTTACTATTTTAGAGACTACATATTTTCTCTTCCCTAAATTAGAAACGAGATATGAAAATTAAAGACTAGAAAAAAATCCAGTCCTTGTGTATATACAAATAAGGACCAAAATTTCAACTCGTCCCAAATCGTTGGTCCCTAGTGATACTTTTTCTTGTAGTCGAAATTAGCCAATTTAATGACAAGAAGGGCAGAAAGTCACTTCGAATCTAAATATATCATACTTGACCATGAGCTACGTACATGCTAAGAAAGACCTAAAGTGATCCTAATTTAACGATCTGAGAGTCTAAGTATTGAATATGTAACACCCCGTAACTAGAAAGAATTAGAATTAGAAAGAGCCAATTTTGGAAAGAATAAAAATTTGGAAAATTTGGTTATGTTAATTTTGAGTTTTTGGTCAACTTCAAACGACCATAAATACTAGCTCATGATGAGTTAGGTGTGTTTCCAGATATCGTAGGAAAGATCTTGGAATAATCTTTCCAACGCCGTCGAGTTTGCACGATTCCGAGTTCGTATGAGTGAGATATGCCAATTTGAAGTTGGGCTGTTCAATTAAGGAAAGTCTAATCCGGATTTTAGAAGGGCATTATGGTCTTTTCCTTACCCAATTATTTTATTTCGTTTTTGCGTAATTAATTGGGGTAAAATCAGATTTTATTCAGTTTAGAAAAGTTGAAGTTCACGCTAGGGCTTGGAGAAAAGAGAAAAGAGGAGAAAGGAGAAGAAAGTTCAAGATTCGTCGTCTTCGTAAGGA
>JAJOOS010026662.1:0-16278 GCA_029582725.1 Solanum chiquidenum
AATTAGTGATTGTTTATTGATTCCTGTAATATTTGATTGTTTATAGACCAAGAACAAGCACAACGAATTCGGAAAGGGAAGGATCAAGTTTCTTAGGGTTTCAAACTTGTTTCGAGGTAGGTTATGGTTGTGATTCTATGATTGTGTGATGTATACCTGTTCTTGCTTCATTATGATACATGTATGTATGTGAATGTTGCATTATTGATCACACTTGTTGTAAATGAGATAGATGAATGATGAATGTCATGAATCATGACTTGTTTTTTGTATGAACTTGAGGATATACTTGTGATTGTGATTGTGGTGTGTTGAATGGATCGGTTGCCATATTCCGGCATAACTAACTTGGATCGGTTGCCACGTTTCGACATAATTATGGGATCGATTTCCACGTTCCGGCATAAACATTAGATTGGGTACCACGTTCCGATATGCTAACTGTTTGGGGTTTGGGTCCCATGAGAGGACCAACGACTTGTCTTATTTGTGTATCTTGAGAAATGTGAAGTTGTTCGTTGTTCGTAAATGGTGATAATATTGTATATGTTCGATATATGCATGTGATTATATTGTTATATTGACTTATATATGTTACACTTAGTGGGATAGCCGCGTGATCCTACCAGTACACTGTGGTTGTGTACTGATACTACACTTGCTCTTTCTTTGTTGAGTATAGGGCATCTTCAAGCGGCTATTGATAGACCTCGTCTAGAAGATCTGTGATCGCTTCGAATTCAAGAATGAGCCAGTTCTTTCGGGTTACCATGAGTTCTCTTTCGTCTATGTCCACCATTTCGGACTTAGACTTTCTAGTTAGTTATTAGTTCATTGGTGTGGGGTTGTATCCCTTCTTGTTTAGACTTGTTCAACTTTAGATGTTTTGGTACATTGACTTTCAGGTTCTAGGTGTATTTTTCCGCATTGTTAGTTGTGAGATCTTTTGGATGTTTATGGGAACTTTAGTTTTAGATATTATTCATGTTTTCGTATCCTTAAATGCTTTAGTTTTTGGTTTAGTTGCTTGTTTTGGGTTGTAGTAGTAGTTCTCACACCGGAGGGTTAGTGTGGGTGCCAATCACGATGGTCTGGGTCGTGACAGATTCATGGCATACAATTATTCAATAATCCTTAATTACGATTAGTGTGATCAATAATGCAACATTTGCATAGAAACATGCATTATAATGAAATAATTACTAACACACATAACACCAACATGAAATTACAACCATCACCTTCAACCCATGACACTTAGAAACTACCCGTTCACGCTAAGATCAGTTTCGGGAGTTCTACTCGCCTGAATTCAATTCCGTAAAGTTGTACGGTTTCCTTAATGTCTTAGCTATCTACTCATGCAATCAATTTCATTATTACACTTCTCATTCATTACCAAATTTCTATGGACTCGCCTGACTCCAATTTCGTCCAAAACTAGACTAGGCTAGGAAATTTCAAGTTACTACTCAAAAGTATTTTGGCCCCAATTCTTTCCCCATTGGCTTTTCCCTAATGACGGAAATAGGTCATTACACCTAAAAAAACGTTAAGGGCAATTTTGATCCAATAGGTGGAAGGAGGGCATTTTAAAACCATTTTCAATACGTTAAGGACATTTTTAACCCTTTTCCCTAATTTTTTGGTTAGTTTATCTTCATTTTATTTCTTTTTTCTCTTTCAGTATTTTTACCTTTTTAAGAAAATAAAATAATTTACTTTTGTTCTTTTTTATTTATTATTTTATTTTCTCTTGTTATTATTTTTTCATTTATTATTTTTATTCTTTTTTCATATTATCATTTATTAGAGATACCATTTACTAACAATTTTATTATTTCTTTTTTTATCTTTTTTTCATTTTATACTTTATTAGAGATATCATTTGCTAATTTTTTATTATTTATTTTTTTGTTCTTCTTTTTTATTTTCTTTATTCCTTTATTAGAGATACCATTTGGTAATATATATTCTTACAAGATCTTTTACCAATGAGTATAGGGTGTGAACAAGAAATCTCAATGATACCACAAAAATATATATATATATAGATTTTGTATTCGTTAAGCAAAATTATCAGCCTTAATGATACTAATACAGTGTATATATATATTGATTTAGTATCAGTTAAACAAAATTATCACTTGGGGCATCTATTGTAATTGATTAGGGGGCATCAATGTCAGGGGTATAAATTTGTAATTAATTTGTATTTATCGAGCATTTTCTTAGTTTTCCCTTTTTTTACAGCTTATATAGTTAGGGCAAGCTCAAGCCCAATATATATTATTTTATCTATTTTAATTTATGTAACACACATAAAATTAGAAGAATAAACTAAATTTTTAAATATTTTTTGTTGTTAAATATTTTTATAATAATTTTAACGTACTTTTCAAATAATATTTGTGGCACGTGTGGTATGTCCTTTATTATTGTAATTTATAATACTATTAACGTAATTTTTAAATAATATAAGTTACTCACTATGTCACAACTTATGTGGCACATGTGAAATTTTGAAGTCAACCAAATTTTTAATATGTTTTTTAATTAATATAAGTTGTTAATTATTGTGACTTATAGTGCTCTTAATTAACATAATTATTAAATAATATGTGTTATTTTCTCTGTCCAAATTTATGTGGCACATGTGAAATTTTGAGAGTTAGTCAAAATTTTAATATGTTTTTAAATATTTTAAGCAGTGATTTATAGTACTTTTAACATAATTTTCAAATAATATATGTTACTCACTTTGTCCCAACTTATGTTGTCCATGTGAAATTTTGAACTCAACCAAATACTTAGTATGGTTTTGAAAATATTTTTAACATGTTAATTATTGTGATTTATAGTACTCTTAATTAATGTAATTTTTAAATAATATATGTTATTTTTCTGTCCCTATTTATGTGGCATACGTAAAATTACGAGAGTTAATCAATTTTTAATATGTTATTAAATACTTTAAGTTGTGATTTATAGTACTCTTAACGTAAGTTTCAAATAATATATGGTACTCATTCTTGTCCAAATTTATGTGTGTCACGACCCAAAAATGGAGGTGATGGCACTTGTCTATATCCACAAGATAAGTCAACCTCAACCCAACAAAAACGAAAGAAAAGCGGAAATACAATAAAACAGAACAAGACAAGGGCGGAAAATTTATTCATTCTAAATAATACCCCAAAACCTGATTGTCACGTGTACAAGCCACTAAATACATAAGTGTGGAATTAAGAAATAAATAAAAGTCTCAATCTTTTTTTCTCAAATAGAACAAAGTGTAAGAAAAGGAAAAAGAGGGCTCGCCAGATGACAAGCAACTACCTCTTCAAAAACTTGACAGGCCTCAAGATCGAAGGGAGAGAAAGAGATCACACGGGTCCGGGCTCTGAACCTACACAAGTGTAGAAGCAAGGGGTGAGTACCAACAACACGATACCCAGCAAACAACCTACTAAACAATGCAACTAGCTAGAAAACGAACATCCCTTACACTCCAACCGACCCTCCTCAAGCTACAACCTGCACAGAAATCAGTCCAACCTAGAAATTCTACAATACACGGCTCACAGGCCCAACAATCATAGTCTAATAGCCACAATTCAACAATCAAACAAACCAAATAAGTCAATCTCAATGTCAAGTAGTTCAGTCACACACAACAAGTACATCAATCTCAAGTATCAAGCAAGTCATGCATAAGCATCAAATGCATCAAGTCATCATAATCAATTTGTTGCCGAAACCATTTTCCATAGGCACAATATCACTAGTTGGAACCATTTCCCATTGTCTTTATAAGCACTTGCCGAAAATGACCTCGGCATCACAACACTCGTCGGAAATGACATCGGCCTAATAACCCTCGCCGGCAAAAATCTCGAAATAATAACATTTGTCGGCAAAGACCTCGGCATCACAATCATCACATGTCTCATCCCGGTGATCAACGATCAAGGAATACCACCAATATCACACCACGTAGAAGAGACAACAATTTGCACAATTCAAGTCCACATTCATGCTTTCAAGCATTTCAACAATCAATAAATAAGGGTTACATTAAGGCAATTCACATCACCATGTTCAATACATAGCCTTTTTCATTTCAACTCCTTTTTATTTATTTAGATGTAAAAGGTGGACTTTAACCCTTCACCTCGTCCTCATTACTCCCAACACATAAGCAACGAAGGAAGCATACGAATTTAACTAAAATACAAAGTTTAGGAAACCACTTGTCTTAAATCAATCAACAATCACTCCAATAGTTGAGTCTTCCCCTTCAGAATCACTTCTAAAGCCACATAATCTATGCACAAACAAGTATTAACAATAAATTTATGGAAACAACAATACCCACCTCAATCCTCTTGGAAGGTGGGTCAATCAACATAAAACCCAATTCTAAAATTAAGGTTTGAATCCGGAAAATAATACTTGAAAACCTTTCGAAATTCGCCAATAAGGGTTTCTGAAGTTTCAAAATGGTGAAATGGGGCTTAAACCCCGAAATAAGCAGCAAAAACCATAAACGCGAGTGTCACTTAAGCAACAGGACTATTACTTAAGTGAGGGTCGCTTAAGCGGCTGGCCTTCAGAAAAGAGATGCCTGCAGACACCAGCAACTTCATCCAATTTTCAAAACATCGAAAGGACCCTCAGAATTCGTTCAAAATCTCGTACACACAAACCACATATGCAAATTAATTATACTTGATGTTCCTGACTCAATGGAAGCGTCAAAACACGAATTCGAGGTCTCATTTACTTGATATCCGTGAAAACCACAAGAAACTAACTCACGCCTAAAATGGCTAAAACAAGTTCCGGACTTCTCAAAAATCAACCAAGACCTCACCTAGGTCAAAAATCATCCCCCAATCTAACGAAACTCTCGGAATCCTGATCCGAATATCCAAACCCATATTGATGACCAAAGTCAACTCAAAGGCTAAATTTCTATAATTTCACAACTTAGGACCTCAAATCCTCAAAAAGATTCGAAATATGAAATCAACAATTCTCATAGATCAGAATGTACATTTCGGGACTGATGGCATCGACGAAATACATTCCGACATTCGAAACTCTAAAAGAACCCAAAAATCACTTTCTTAACAACTTAGCCTTTAAAACTCACAAACTTCCCAAATTCTCAACTTTTAACTCAAAATTCAAAATCAACTTTTCAGAGTCGATCATAAAAGACTTGGAGTCGATAACAGGAGGGTAAAATGGTCAATTCATAGAACTTTCCAAAAATAACTGACCGGGTCATTACAATGTGGCACATGTGAAATTTCAAAAGTTAGTCACATTTAATATGTTTTTCAAATATTTTAAGTTGTTATTTATTGTGATTTATAGTACTCTTAATGTAATTTTCAAATAATATATGTTACTTCTTCAATCCCAATTATGTAGTGCATCTGATATTTTTAATATTTTAAGTTGATTTTTAAGACTATTTTATTAAAGGAAAAATTACGCGGTTAAGCAAACTTATACTACTTAATTAGTCATCATAGTTATAATTTGCTATAATTATCACTCGCGACTAACATTAACCATTAATTATGTGGGCTGACTTTGAGTTTGTATAATTAGCCATGTTTGTATAATTTGCCACATTTATATAATTCACAACTAACAATTTTTCGTTTGATTTGTTTTTGTATACGAGGGTTTGTACTTGTATATGACGATGATTTTCTTTGGTTTTTCAGTTTTACCACCATATACATTCAATCTTTTTGTGTATAACTTTTTAAAGTTTGTATAAACGTGTAGTTTTTGGATTTTGTATAATATAATTTATATAATGTAATTTGTATAATTGTTTAAAGTTCATATGTTTATGTTTGTATCAATTCATTATTTTGAGTTTTATCATATTTGTATAATTTCAAACTTTATATTACTCAATTATATAAAAACACATGAATTATACAAACGAGATATGAATTCTACAAATTATTTTCCTCTCTCGCTCGCCTCTCTCCTCCCTCTCCCAGTCTCGCTCGCCTCTCTCCTTCTTCTCCCAATCTCACTTGCCTCTCTCCTCCTTCTATCAATCTCGCTTGCCTTTCTCCTCCCTTTATCAATCTCGCTCGCCAGATATACAAATACATATGTATAACTATTACATATATAAAATTATCTAACCGATATACATATATAATTCACCTCTCTCCCACTCCCTGTCCTGTATTGCTCGTCTCTCTCTTCCCTATCCCAATCTCACTCGCCACTCTCATCCTTATAACATGTAGCTACTAATCGTAATTAGCAAACTATAGCTATGAAACGTAATTAAGCTATTTTTGAGTGGCTATATGTGAAAGTTTTCCTTTATTAACTGTAAATAGAGGAAGTTGAAGGAGAAGGGCAAACCGATCAATTGACTGGCTGACCCTAAGCTCCCAAACATTCTTTCTTCTAATATATAATAATTATTGTGAGTTAACCAAAATTATAATATTTTAAGTTGATTTTTAATATTATTTTTGTAAATACATAACATATAAAAAGGAAAATAAGAAAACTAAATTAAACGGATAAAACTTTAAATGTAAATAGAGGAAGTTGAAGGAGAAGGGAAAACCGATCAATTAACCAGCTGAACTAAGCTCCTCAACATTCTCGCTTCTAATGTATAGTAATATTGTTATAAAACTATATAAAACAACAAAACTAAAGAGAAGACTTCTTTTTCCTCTTGAATGATATTAAGGGATACAGGTATATTCATGGATAAATTACAATGCTGGAAAATCATTTATTTATAGGAGAAAACTGACTTAATTCCCAACTAGGATTCCTAACTTTCCCCCAAAGGAATCACTATAAATAAATATTCACTAGAATACAAATATGTTTATAACACTTTTCTTTGAATGTCTATTTGATAGATTATATGCCTCGTTAAAACTTTACTAGATAAAATCCAGTTGAAAAAATTTCAGTGAAGAAAAAGAGTACACATATCTAATAATACACAGGTTGGATGCCTCATTAAAAATCTTACAAGGAAAATCCAATGGAACAAAATCTTGTGAGGGAAAAAGAGTACATAGCGTATTAACTCCCCCTAAGATGAACATCAATCCAACTCGCAACTACCAATTGTCTCAATTGGTAAATACTCTCATGATTCTAGAACATTGTTTCAAGATTGGAAATTGAAATTCTTTGAAGTGGTAGGAGTGATGATTTGTGCATTTAAATTCATTATTTATAAGGTAAAGAACTTGCTCCAATTTTCTATTCTAATTTCTTTTTCTTTTTATGTTGGTGTCATTATAGCCATCTACTGCAACTTCATTTATTTAACAGTATAGAAAAGTATACTACAACAACTGATGATAAGCTTGATTTGTATTACAGATTTCATCTTCTCACGGATGCAAACACAATTACCTACATAGTTTTGTTCTTGAAGCTGCTTTAGAGACGACAATAAATCAATAACTACTCAAGATCTAAGGAATTGTACTAATTA
The DNA here is from genome assembly GCA_029582725.1 of Solanum chiquidenum. Classification (NCBI taxonomy): domain Eukaryota; kingdom Viridiplantae; phylum Streptophyta; class Magnoliopsida; order Solanales; family Solanaceae; genus Solanum; species Solanum chiquidenum. The sequence goes on from JAJOOS010026662.1 coordinate 7,520, forward strand.
AGGACAATTGTAGTACAAATAATTATGAATAAGAAATAGCTTAGTAGTGGCATGGAAATAAAAAAATTTGTTTTCTGTTTTTCCCCTTCCTGTTATTATTATTAACTGGTCATTGGAACTATGTATATTTATTCTACATATATAGTGATGATTATACTTTGCACAAGGTTGGGCGATTTTTTGGTTTCATGGCAAACTTGAGTTGATTGTGGTGCCAAATTGGCAAAGAAATTAAAACTTACTTTCAAAACAACCCAAAGGAAAGAAAAATTGGAAGTCATGAGGGTGTGTTCACCATTATAATCATTTTCATGCAAAACTTTTATTTTGTATTATAAATTTACAGTAACAATATAACAGTGATTCATCATTAGTCAATATAATGTATCGTGACACATATATAAGACGAAGCTAATTTTGATTATGGAACAATCAAATATAATATAGAGTACAAAATTATTATGCAACTGCTTATAACATATATATTAGTCTTAAAAAAATAATTTTTTGCTTTTTTAAAAAAAGCAGAATTTTTTAGCTTCTTTCCAACAACAGAAAAAATTGCTTACGCTTTTATTTAAAAGCAGTTTTACACGTTTGCCAAACACCTATTGTCACGACCCAACCCATCGGGCCGTGCAGGCACCTACATACTACCACCTAAGTAGGAGAACCCTCATATCCCAATAATTTAAAACATGCAGAAATTTGAATAAATGGAAATAAATATAATAACGAAATTCTTAATTAAAAACCTTTAAAACAATTTCGAGTTAAGACTTGTAAAGTAATTAACACTCCCAAGGATCTAGTCTAAACAGGTACAAGAGCTATTAAGGGTACAACTGGACATGATAAATAAGACACATCTCCCACCATACAGAAGAAAGAATAGAAGCTGCTGGAGATTTTCTTCGTCTCCACCTAATGAAACAACACATAGCAAGAGTAGTATCAGTAAAAACACACATACTGGTAGGCATCATCGGTCAACCCGAAGCCCACCGCATAATATAAAGAACCAACTAGTAAGGTCATGCAATAAAACCTCTCGCTTCTCCACCTTTCCCTCTCTCAAAATACCAACGGATCACACTAACACTCTAACTTACCAACCCTTTTTACGGTCAACCTACTTATTAGGTTCTTTGATCATAGCCTAACCATTCTAACACATAGATAATCCCCAAGTACAACGACCAACCTTCTAACTAACTGATCGCGTCAACCATTACTTCCTCTACATATTACCCCGTATTGGCCACATGGTACATTACGTCACGCTTCCTAATCCTTAAACACAATACCTTTCTCCAAGGTGAAATCCCCCTAAGCACTTACAACACGTACACCACCCCCACTCCTTGCCAATACAACTCGCGACTCCCTTACTTGAACATTAACAATTCTCGAGATGCCTACTCCTCACCTCCGTTTCGCCTTTCATCAAAATACTTACTAAGTCCATACAACATAGAAAAACAACCATACACAACTCTAAGAAATACGATATTAATTAGCATTATGAACCATGTTCAAATTCACATTATCCAGGTACACATTTACATCACATCATTAGTTATCTCATGGAACCCAAACCCAAATAGTTAGCATACTGGAACGTGGTACCCGATCCAATAGTTATGCCGGAACGTGGCAACTGATCCAAGTTCGTTACGCCGGAACGTGGCAACCGATCCATTCAACACTCCACAATCACAGTCAAAATGTATGTCATCACAATCATACCATAAGAGGTGATTCATAGCATATAGTTCTTCATTCATACTTATTCACATTAGGTGTGATCAACACGTTTCGTTCACATACATGCACAATTTACAATGATGCAAGAACAAATACACTACCCACAATAACAGAATCACAACCATCACCAATGAACTACTCATCCACATATATCATGTAAGCATAAATCCAACCCTACCTAACCCTAGATCATCATCTAAGGCTTCGTTCTAGGATTTAACCATATTTTGTTCGGTGCACGAGGGCCTACGCATAATCCTACCATTGATTTACATATATTACGTAGTGAACACATATTTATAACTACTCAATTCATAAAACCTAACCTACCTAGGCGTCAAGCAGCTGCACAGAGGAATTACAAAAAGTTTTCTGGTTTCCCGGACGACATGACGGTGAATTTGGCCAAGAATCCGTAACATATCACCCCCTTCACGCTAGAAATCTCCTTCTCCTTCCTTCCCAAGCTTAGAGAAGCTTTCTGAGGGTTTCTAGGGTGTTTTACGACTTATTTAGGTATTTTAGGAAGAAGGTGAAATAGGATTTCATGTTATTTACGTTTTGCCTCGCCTATTCCGCCTTGGCGCCAGCTTACCCTCTCCTGGCACCAGCTTACCCTCCCCTGGCGCCGCCGCCCTAGCGGCAACTGGCCCGCTCTGGCGGGACAATGGCACAAAATTTTCCCAGATTTTTGTTTCTCCTGACTAATGATGGTTCGGGTCGTTACAATAGATACCAATTTACCCCTCATTCGTCCTCGAATGACTAGTGCACGGATCATCACGCATCCTCTCTCGCAGTATTCTTAACTAACAACTTGGTCTATCACTAGGTCACGGGTGGGGACAGTTTTTTATTTAACAAGTGTGATTCACTAAAGGTTTTATACTTTAAGAGTCCGGTCAAGGATAGGATGCAACGTTCGAAGAAAACTGTATCCCGTAACACACAGCCTGACCCTGCCAGGGCGGCAGCCCTCCCGCTAAGGTGGGGCCACTGTGGACAGAGATTTCCCGCTAAAGCAGGAGATCGGGAGTCAGTACATAAGGGGGGAAAATCCATTTTCCCCTATTGTTCCAAATTCCTCCCCCAAACTCCCCAAAACACTATTAATCGCTCTATTTCGAACGTCGAAATTTAGGTAAATTTCGCATTCCTTGCACTCTTTACTTCAGTATTTGATTAACAACGATTGCAGCTGCTATTTAATCGGTTAGAATCAGGGTTTTTTTTGGGAGGGTTTTAAAAATGAAGTAGGTTGCTCGTTTGGTTAGATAATCATAGCATCGACACTTCCCTTACATCCCCAGCGTTCCCACAACGTCCTGGGCGTAAGGATTTTGTAAAAATACGGTTAAATAGATACAAAAATGAGTGGGGAAAGTTGAAGTATCTATTGGTGTAAACTCAAATTTAGGCCTCATTTAGGAGTTATTTTGCCGAAATAATTGCATATTTAGGTTCTAGGGTAGTTTATATACTCTGATCTGCTGAAATTATGTTGAAATCGAAGGTTTTGGGACGAAGAGGCACCATTATCGCGCTTGGTATTCATCCCAGATGAAGTTCGCTCTGGCGGCCTTCATAATCCCGCCAAGCTGTGGCGGGATACTCCAGGCAGTGACCTGGCCCTTAACACATAATTTTCTCTCTTCTTATTTAGCCTTAAACTGACTATCCTATCGCGTTCTAATGTAAATCTTTCAACTTATTGCAGGCTCACTAAAATGGCAGGTCAGAATGAAGAAAACTTACCCTTCATCTGGTTCCCCGATGCCGCGAGTTGGAAAAGGCATCATGATAACTGTAACATGGGTTTCTGTCGCGAGAGAGGTTTTGTGTTGCACAAGCTAAGGGGGAAGGCGCCATCATTTCATGATCGCCTGATGGAGTTTGGGTGGGCTCCACTGACTAAGGCTCCCCCAGATGCACGTTCTACTTGGGTGAGGGAGTTCTACGCCATTTTGCCTACTGTGTGAGGGGAGAATCATCACCCCGTCATCCATATCCGGGGAGTGGACATTTCCCAGAATGCTACTGCCATTAATGAGGCTCTAAAGGTGCCAGAGGTCTCGAATGCTGAGTACGAGGCCAAGCTGAGGGATATGGATCTGGAGTGGCTAAGAGACACTCTAGTCGAGCCTGCACGCCGGGATCAGGTCTACTGGGCTACTGCATAGGGTATTACTAGCACAGATTGGTCACCTGATGCTAAGAGGTGGCTACACTTGGTCACTAGGAGGATTTGCCCGTCGGGCAACCACACCGACGTGACCTTTCCTCGGGCCTTGGTGGTGGCGTGCGCTATACAGGGCATTGAGTTGAATGTCGGGGCGCAGAATATTTTCGAGTGGAAGATGTTCTACTTGGGTAACAAGAAGGCGTTCTTCCTCCCTGGTCTTATCACCGCGTTGTGCAAGCGGGCAGTAGTGTCGCTCCTCAATACTGATGAGGTACTTCCCATGGATCCCCCCTTTCATCCTCTTTTGGTTAGACAGGGTTCTACGTCCAAGAGTAAGAGGAGGAGGACTGACAGGGTTAGCAGCTACCAGGCGGCCGCGGGGTCGGATAAGGAGGGAGGCGACGACACTCGTCCTACTGGGTCTCAGCTCCAATTTTCAGCAGCAGAGGTAGAGGAGAACTTGGCAGCTGTGCGGAGGAGGATGGGGTGTCCTATCACTCCCACCACCCCGGTTCCCCCAGCACTTCCCTAGAGCTGGAGATGCTTCGTCGTGAGCTGTGCCGGGAGAAGAGGAAAGGTCTGGAGAGGGACCGTCTTCTAGTTCGGATCTGGAAGATGGTGAAGATCATGTTTACTTGTGTCGCTCCTGGGCAGGAGATTCCCATCGTGAAGAAGGGGGATTTCTATCAGTTCTCTAGTCTAGAGGAGTCCATGACATACCTGGTGCCTCCGGAGGAGTTAGACTCCGACACTGATACCTCTCGGTCGCAGGGTTCTTGATTTTCTTGTTCGCCCTTTTTAGCTTGGAAATTTTAAGATAACTCTATTTTTATCTGTCCCTTTCCTAAGTTTTGTAAGCACATGGATGCTAGTTTTTGCTGTCTGATGCAGCCTTATATTTAAATATTAAGGTGTTATAATCTATTGCTTATGTTGTTGAATATTGTTTGGGTTGTCGAGATTGGTTCGGATATCGTCTGAGGTCTTAAGGATAGCTTTAGAAAATCCAGGGAGGCAGGCTGAGGTTCTGCCTCGCTTCATTCCGCTCTGGCAGTCCCTCCCTGGCGGGAATAATCCCACCCCAGCGGTCAAAGCGGAGACAGAACCTTTGCCAAGATTTTTCTGGATTTTTTTTTTCACTTTTCCAAAATTTCCCAAAGGTTCCCAACTTTACCCGACAATTTTAGAATACTCATCCAACTAGGAAAATCATTGTCTACCTCCAGTCAATCCCATGATACACGAACCAATTCGTTCCCGTTAATTCAGCACCACAACCCACACACCCCCAGGATACACCCAGACATTCACGCGGCTATTACACAAGTGCGAGACACGTTCAGATCTTCTTCACAAGTCGCCTCGTAGTTTATTTAACTCTCTCATCGATTTCTAGTCATGACCTTCTTTTCACAATGAGTTCCATGATACTCGAGCATTTACAACTTGAATAATTTAAACCAATTGGCCACCACACTACACATAACAAGTTTCAGACACACATCTATAGTACATGTAATCACATCACATTCAAACAAGTTCAACTTCACATTCATAGTTAATTTTAGAACCACGAAACATGCATTCACAGTTCCCAAGATACAACTCATGGTCAAATCCAAATTATTAGTTAGTTCACTCCATGGATGGCCATTTCTGGTCATCCATGCAATTATGCAACCCTTAGGGCCAGATACCAATTGGAACCTTCCCAGTTTCAATTTACCTTGCTTGTGTTCCTTCAGTCGTGACCATGACTTCAGGTTCACTTTGTTGAGATACCAAATGAACTCAACTCATACCACAAGTGACACTTCGCACGAGAGGAAAGAATGAGTGGAACAATTTCCTAGAATGCTTCCTATCTTACTGAAGATTAAATGTGGACGTCAACACACCAATCTGCAAGAGTCTAGTCCATATTTTGCTCTTGTACGGGGAGACCAGTAACCTATGCCCTGATACTAATTTGTCACGACCCAACCCACCAGGTCGTGCGGGCACCTACATACTACCACCTAAGTAGGAGAACCCTCATATCCCATAAATTGAAAACATGAGGAAATTTGAATAAATGGAAATAAATATAATAACGGAATTCTTAATTAAAAACCTTTAAAACAATTTCGAGTTAAGATTTGTAAAGTAATTAACACTCCCAAGGATCTAGTCTAAACAGGTATAAGAGCTACTAAGGGTACAACTGGACATGATAAATAAAAGACACAGCTCCCACCATACGGAAGGAAGAATAGAAGCTGCTGGAGATTTTCTTCGTCTTCACCTAATGAAACAACACCGATCCTGCAACCAGACTATGTCAAAAGACATAGCAAGAGTAGTATCAGTACAAACACACGTACTGGTAGGCATCATCGGTCAACCCAATGTCCACCGCATAATAAAAGGAACCAACTAGTAAGGTTATGCAATAAAACCTCTCGCTTCTCCATCCTTCCCTCTCTCAAAATACCGACGGATCACACTAACACTCTAACCCCTTTTTCCGGTCAACCTACTTATTAGGTTCTTTGATCATAGCCTAACCATTCTAACACATAGATAATCCCCAAGTACAACTACCAGCCTTCTAAATAACCAATCGTGTCAACCCTTACTTCCTCTACATATTACCCCATCTTGGCCACATGGTACATTACGTCACGCTTCTTAACCCTTAAACACAATCCCTTTATCCAAGGTGAAATCCCCATAAGCACTTACAACACGTACACCACCCCCACTCCTTGCCAATACAACCCGCGACTCCCTTACTTGAACATTAACAATTCTCGAGATGCCTACTCCTCACCTCCGTTTTGCCTTTCATCAAAATGCTAAGTCCACCCAACATAGAAAAACAACCAAGCATAAGACTCCATAACCATACACGACTCCAAGAAATACGATATCAATTAGCATTACGAACTATGTTCAAATTCACATTATCCAGGTACACAATTACATCACATCATTGGTTCTCTCATGGAACCCAAACCCAAACAGTTAGCATATCGAAACGTGGTACTCGATCCAATAGTTATGCCGGAACGTGGCAACCGATCCCATAATTATATCGGAACGTGGCAACCGATCCAAGTTAGTTATGCCGGAATGTGGCAACCGATCCATTTAACACTCCACAATCACAGTCACAATGTATGTCATCACAATCATATCACAAGAGGTGATTCATAGCATATAGTTCTTCGTTCATACTTATTCACATTAGGTGTGATCAACATGTTTCGTTCACATACAAGCACAATTTACAATGATGCAAGAACAAATACACTACCCGCAATCACAGAATCACAACCATCACTAATGAACTAATCATCCACGTATATTATGTAAGAATAAATTAAACCCTACCTAACCCTAGATCATCATGTAAGGCTTCGTTCTAGGATTTAACCATATTTTGTTCGGTGCACGAGGGCCTACACATAATCCTACCATTGATTTACATATATTACGTAGTGAACACATATTTATAACTATTCAATTCATAAAACCTAGCCTACATGGGAGCCAAGCAGCTGCACGGAGGAATTGCAGAAAATTTTTTGGTTTCTCGGATGACATGACGGTGAATTTGGGCAAGAATCCGCAAGATATCACCACCCTCACGCTAGAAATCTCCTTCTCATTCCTTCCCAAGCTTAGAGCATCTTTTTGAGGGTTTTTAGGGTGTTTTACGACTTATTTAGGTATTTTAGGAAGAAGGAGAAAATAGGATTTTGCGTTATTTACGTTCTGCCTTGCCTATCCCGCCCTGGCGTCAGCTTACCTCCCCCTGGCGCCGCCTCCCTAGCGGCAACTGGCCCGCTCTGGCGGGACAATGGCTAAGAATTTTCCCTGATTTTTGTTTCTCCTAACTAACGACGATTCGAGTCGTTACACTTATTTTTTCAAAAAAGTGTTTTTTTTTCTCAAAATAAGTGTTTCTAGGCTCCCAACAGCATCGTCAAATAGGCTCTTAAATGAGTTGAGATTGAACCCAATTCAAATTGTCTTAAACTCAAACCATAAAATTGTAGGTGTATTAGAGGAATTACCTATATTTGGGTTCATTTTGACACCCCTAACCATGATGATGAAAGCTCTTGCCAGTTCCTACTCACCCGGACAGGATGATGAAAGCTCATTTACCTGATTTTTATTAAATTTTTACCCATTATTAAAAGATTCACTCATTTATATATATATAAAATTAAAAATTGATTAATAAAAAGTATATATCTAATAATAATAATAATAATAATAATAATAATAACAACAACAATATTTCCACAACCTCCTTATTTATAGAAAAATAAATGTATAATAATAATAATAATAATAGAAATAATAATAATAATAAAATAATAATAATAAAATAAATAATAATAATAATAATAATAATAATAATAATCTCTCTCTCTCTCTCTCTATATATATATATATATATAATAGGAGAGGTGATAACGCCTAGTGTCAGCGCCACAATTAATCTCTAATTTTTAAATTTTAAATTATCAACTAATTAAATATAATTAATTTGTTTTTTTTATTCCTAAATAAAAGAAGTTACTATTTTAGAAGATAAGTTAGAGTTTTAAATTAATAAAAGTTTTTTTTTTTAAAACGTTTAAAATAGTAGTTACATTCTTAAATATTTTGAGTTTTTTTAAAAAATAATTAAATATATGTAATTAAAAATTGATTAAAAAAAGTATCTATTTAATAATAATAATAATAATAATATAATAATAATAATAATCTTTCTACAACCTCCTTATTTATAGTAAAACAAATGTATAATAAT
>JAJOOS010026663.1:0-11651 GCA_029582725.1 Solanum chiquidenum
AAAAAGTTTTATTATTCAGGTTAGTGTTTGTAAATAGAGTTCACTCTAGTTGTTATTGTGAAGAATGTCTTTAAGATATATCTATATTTGTGCATTTTAGTTTATAGTCTCTGGGCACGTGCATTGCACGTGTGTCCCATTTATTTTTTAGATTAACTAGAATGATTAAATTTTATGAAAACATGCATGTAATGATTAATAAAAAAAACTATACTCATTTGAATAGGATTACATCATAGAAATACATCATCATTCATACAATTACAAATAATCCAGAAATATTAAAATAATTATGAAAAATATCCAAAATATGTAGTCTACCTTAGATTGTTACGCCAACATATTATTTGAATTAAGTTTAATAAAGATACTATGAAGTATTATCATAAGAACAAAATTCAAAAAACAATTAACAGAAAAAGAGGTAATAGCTAAACTGTGACTGACCCTTCCATATATCTATTGTACACCCATCTACTGTCCAATAACAGTTATAAATGCTTTACTATCTTTATACCGTTTCATGCTAGTGTTAGAGAAGAACAAGAAAAGTTCTATTGCAAGAGAAAAGTTAGGACGAACTCCAAAATATTTGTACACAATACACTCCATGGGTTTGGAGATGATTATCCTCTTCACCACAATAAAAAACATACAACAATTATTGTGTCAAGGAACTATAATCGATATATTGTAACTATTCCACACAACTGGATTATATTAACAAAATTTAATACCATTTTGTCTTTATGATAACTTGAAATTATATTACCAGATCCTTATTCATTATCAAATCAGTGTCTTTTGAGTGCTCTTGATATGTTTCGTTATTTCCTTTTTGTCTCTCTTAAATATCCAAGCGTTTTAATAAATTTAGAAGAAGAAGCCATTAAGTTTAAATGAAAAGGTTATAGCAACGGGTGAAAGGTCAAACAATGATCCTTTCATTTACCTTATTCATAGTAATTGAATATAAGTTCAGTCTTTTAATAATTGGAATGTACATTTTGTTCCTTATAAACATATTTATTGAAATAGTGTTGTGGTAAAGAATAGAATGGCCTTTCAAGGGTGTTATTGTAATCCAACTTTAAGTTTAGGATTATAATATAATATAATATAATATATATAAAAGAGAACCCTAGGCCCACCTACGTGACGCCACCACAAACCAAAAATCCCTTTAAATTTATTTATTTCCAAAACTAGCCTTCCCCTTTCATGAAAAGTAGCCACATTTATGAAAAGTTGTGACTTTTATGAACAATTGTGACTTTTATGAAGAGTTGTGATATTTATGAAAAATTGTGACTTTAATGAAAGTTTGTGACCTTTTCGAAGGGTTTTAACTTTTCCAAAGAGTTGTGACTTTTCCTAAGAGTTATGATATTTTCGATAAGGCACAACAAATATTTTTTCACACTATCTTTTGTTCCCTATTAATAGAGGGATTTCCTTCCACTATTAGTTGTCGGTTTTTATCGGCTATAAGGTAGTGTCCATGGAGTTTTGAAAAATCCAAACATCTCAGAGATAGATAGAAAGGTAGGATTTTCTCGAACGAACCGTAGTCGAATTCAAATACATTAATTAAGTTTCTTATGAAGTTTGTTTGATTCCTCAAACTTTTCTTCCTTCTATTTCATGAACCTTAAACTTTACTATAAGTCATAGTGATAAATGTAACTATAGCAATTTCTTTTTGCTATTTTGGTGACTTTTTAAAACTCTATTAAAAATTTCAACAAGGATGAACTTCTCTTTTGTCCCTTTCTATAGGTTTCTTCATATGAAAAAAAATAATTTATTTTAATTGCAATGTCTCATTATTACTCGTGCACCTCTCAATCCATAACTCGTAACGCCACTGAAATGGTTTAATTCATTACATTTGGTTCTTTAGTAAACCAAATTTTAATTTCTTCCACTGTTATTTGTAGGGTTTTTTTGCTATAGGGAGTTGAATTCAAATACATTTATTAAGCTTCTTGTTAAGTCTGTTTCATTCCTTAAAGTCTTGTTCCTCCTATTTCGTGAAGCTTAATATTTTATTGTAAGTCATAGTGACTCATGTATCTACTGCAAAAAAGAAATTCTATTTTGGTTACTTTTTTTTAATTCTTTCAATAAAATTTGTGAACTGTAAACTTGGATACAGCCCGATCGACTATCTTTTTGAAAAATATGTTAAGCAACATGCCTTTTTCTTCTTGATTGTTAGGAAAGTAAGGTCGTGTTTATTATTATTTTTGGATATTTCTGAGTTCAAGTGCTCACAAAATTATGTTGTGAGATTTTAATATGTTATGTGTCAAAAGTTTTGATTAAAATATCCAGTTGTGAACAGTTCCATTCAGATGACACCTACTGCTTGGTTGATAATTAAATTAATTCTTTGTAACTACATACTATAACCATAACAATAACTATGATTCAATTCCAAATAAGTTGGGGCCGGTGATATGAAACCTAAGAAAAAGTAATTGAGTATTCTGAGACAATGAGGAAAAATATTTATGATACTAACAATTTTAGGGTCATTTTTAACATATACATGATAGGACATACTATAATAAAAGAGATTGATGTAGGTTCATAAGAAAGGTGCCAAAGGTCCTCTATTTGAATTAAGCTAATTATGTTCCTGTATAGACGCGATGTTCCACTTTACTTGCGACTGTTGTTGTTCAAGGCCTTTTGATCTCTTCTTTAACGTCTAATGTTGTTCTTTATAAATTCTTGGAATTTAGAAAAATTCATTATTTTTGACAAACTATTTCCATGGATATTTTCTTAGCCTTCTTTCTTATACTTAAAATCTCTCTATGACTCATAATTTTTTTATAACAAAAATGAAAATTAAAAAAATATTAGCAATTTAAGATTTTGGAGGAACGCTTTGCCTTAAGATAAAATGTTCTTGACAATATAGTGTATGTATCGAAAATACGAATATTACCGAATGATCATATGTAAGATTACTAAAATAGTTCAATCCCGTGCGAAGCACGGGTAATTTACCTAGTATAATATAATATAATAATAAAAATTATGTATTTTGACTCAAGTGCTGAAGATGGATGCAGGGGATGACTCTGTTTCAAACAGGAGAATTAGAAAACAATCATTAAAATATATGGTAGAGATAATTGAAAAAGGGAACAAGTTGAGTCAAAGTGCTAATTTTACAAAGACTAATTATGGAAGGAAAAGAAAAAATATAGAGCCTTCTGGAGGTGATAAGAGAAATGTGGAAAACAATGGGAGGAGGAAGTCAAGTTTAGGAAATTGTGACTCCTTCATGAATCAGACTTTCAACGAGGAACTATCTGATGATGATGATATCACTGAGGAGGAGAGTGATCCTGATGTTGTTATCATTGCAGAGGAGGACCACGAAGAGGAGAGTGATCTTAATGTTGTTATCATTGCGGATGCTGATCCTATGTTAGATGCAATAGATGAGGTTGTTTCTTCTACCTCAAGAATGCGTAGGAAAGAGGACATATCGAAAGAGCTTGCTGATACGGCCTCGTATTATGAGTTGGAATTCGAATCATCAACTGATGCTATTCAAAAGAATCGGAAGAAAATTCTTGAAGAGTGAGTTTCCGAAGTTTATTGTTGATTCAACAAATATATTGATGATTATAATAAACTATATCCTCTTGAAGAGAAGGGACACGTTTGTGTCAAAGAAACACTTCCTTTAATATACCGATTTGAAGAAGAGGAAACTATTCCCCTAATGAAAGAAGAATGGGTAAAGGATATTGAAGATCTTTTTGTTTAAAGAGATGTTTTCCTTGGAATTACATATTGTCCTTTAATCAGCTTTTTCGATGGAGAGTGGAAAACTATGTGACTATTAGATAGGTTACCACCATCTTGTTCTAGATGAACAAATTGGACTCATTTGGAGAGAACTACACAAATGAATCCAAAATCTCATACTTACAAAATTAGGAAAGATGTAGGTGACCTCCAAAATCACATCTGAACAAACTGAACATATGAGTTTGATTTGTTCATTTAGATCAAGGTGGTGGTTCCCTATCTTACAGTCACTTACTTTTTCACTCAGCATCAACATGTGAATTTGTAAAGCCAACTTGTACTTCCAAGATACGCATGTCCATCTCAACAAAAAAAATGTAAATTTCCTTTTCCCATTCTTCTTTCTCCAGAGCTAGAGGATCCTCGTCTTCAAACTTGAATACTCAAGGAAGTGTTTCTTTGACAGGTACCTACAAGTTCATGGACTGAACTTCTTCCTCTTTACACCACAAGAAGGCTCCACCATCCTTCTTTTCCTTCCACTATTAACATATTCCCCAAATGCACATTCGTAGGATAATTAAATATTCTTCCCATGAACTTCATAGTCCTCTAAGACTCCTCGTCATTACTTAGAAGAATCAGGCTTTTGTTGTGGTTTTCACCGTCAACAACAAGTAGAGGACTCCCCAATTGGATATCCACAAAGATAAGCCGTTCCATGTGAGTCTCATTGTCCACCCAAGTTGCACACCCACCTCAAAAGTTGTGAATTTCCCTAGACTCAGGAAGGTTACAATGTGGACAAAAGCTTCTTGAAATAGAGGCATCCCCTGAATACATAAATATGCATCTGAGTCAAATTGCACAACCATTAGCACACTAAAAGAAAATCAGAAAATAATTTAGTTTGTTTTAGAGGACAAATATTTTTAGTAAGGGCGACAAGTAAAAATGTCATAATTCAAAACTTAATTATAAAGGATAATAGCACATATGGTGTTGAATATAGTAATAAATTTTAATTTGGTACTTGTGAAATATGTAACTAAGACAAATAAATTGAAACAATAATATAGTTTTAGAAATTCTGAATAAAATAAATTATTCAACTCCCCATAAAATAGGAAACTTAAGTCTTTCAAACATTTAATAAAATAAATGAATAATACAGCCTTCTCAACTATAATGACTATCTATGAAGCCTCTAACTGATAAAGATGTAAGTCGGGACAAGACCCACTACATCCTAATTACTGATATAACTAAAAAGTAAATGAAATCCTTTGGAAGCAAGGAGGCTCACCATAGCTAACTCGAACTCTCGAATGTATCAACGAAGCTCCAGTTGATGATCCTGAATACCTGTGTCTGTATCATGAGAAGATGCAGACCAAATGGCTCAGTACATGGAATGTACGAGTATGTAAGGGGAATTCTAAAGCATAACATAAGCTTGAAAAGAATTTTAAAGAAACTGAAGAACTTACCTGGCTCAACTCAACACAACATAACTGAACTCATTTCAAAATAAAGCAATTTAAAACATGTGCAATATAAAGAAAAGTTGTTTAAAAATATGATGCCAACTCTGTGTGTATGCAAAGATACATATAACTCTGAGATGTATGAAAAAAATACAAATAATATGATGTATATAAAAATACAAAATACTGATGTGGGAGTTTCTCTAACTGACAACCATCACATAAGAGCTATTGTGATGATACAACGATCTTCCTAACGCTGCCAGCGCATCCTATACCTTGCCACATGTATAGGACCTAAACTAATAAGTGGATCCACTAGTCTATTGTGAAAAGGATTCATCCAAAAAGTATGACCCTTTTCTACCCATGGTGCCTACATGGTTTTATGGAGAGGTCAGTTATCTGAACTCAATCTCACCCCTAATTTGGTGCTCAATTCTACTCCCAAAATATGATACTAGCTCTTTATGTTTAAAACATACTTCTTTCTGTGATTTGAGATAATTGCTCAAAAACTTAGCTCAAAGGCTATCTTGGAAATCAAGGTTTCCTCTCTTGCTTTATTGTGAAAGCATTTACTCTTTAACTAAAAACTAGCCCAAAGGCTCTTTAGTGAAAAACTAGCTCAAAGACTCTTTTGAAAATCTCAGTTTTCCGTTCTTATTTAAATGTGAAAACATTTTAAATCTTTTTGGGAATACTTAGTCCCCATATACTTCTTGAAGAAAAGAACTTCAACTTTACTCTTTACTGAACTCAAAACTTAAGTCTTAAAACAAAGTTAAAACGTTTGTAAAAGACTTCTTAAAATATGGTTCATGACGAATTATGGACATGGACGACTTAATGCAAGGTTTTCAATAACCATAGATAGATCTCAATACTTGGAACTCAAGAACTTCAATGATACTACTCATCTCAAGATTTTTCGACTTATAGTGTTCATGCGGAATTATGGGCATGAAATATTCAACTCAAGTACTCAAAGATACTTCTCATCTCAAGACTGTTCGACTTATAGGGTTCATGCGGAATTATAGGCATTAACAATTCAACTCAAGGACTTCATGGGCAACATGTAATAGTCCCATGATTAGAAATATAATCTCAAAGGGGATTAGGAACTCAATACTCAAGACTTAGAACTTGAAGATACTACTTCTCTCAAAGGTATTCAACTTATGAAGTTCATGCGGAATTTATGGGCATGAACGACTCGACTCAAGGGTCAAAATATCAATAAGGAACTCATGTATACGACTCTTCTCATTCTCTTACTTACTTCCTCAAAACTTAGCTCAAATCAATAGTTGATCTCAAAGGATTCACAATCGAACTCAAAGGCTTTTTGAACTCTACTCTTAAATCTCTCTTGAATGTGAATTATGAATTCAAGAGTCATGGTTCATGATATGAAGAATCTAAGTGATAGTGTAGACTCATGAATACATTCTCCTCACTCTCATTCTCACTTACTCGAGTCTTGAAACAAGTTATTTAAATTTGTAGAAAACTCCTCAAAAGGACTGTCTCAAAATGATCGGAAAAAACTCTCAAGACTTAACTCTTAACTTTTCCTTGAATTTTAATTATGAATTCAAGGTTATTATTCGTGCTCATGGATGATTTCTAGGTGTTTAGAAGTCATTTAGAGTAGTTAGAATCAATGGAAAATGTTAGGACACTTAAGAATAACTTAAATAAGTTAAACGACAAAAAAACTGGTTAAAATCGCCGAACAGGGCGCGTTCCTGGCGCGCCGCGCCAAGCCTCAATTTGCTGGGGCTCATTTCAGGCGCACTGCTGGCGCATCACCCCAGCCTTCTTGGCGCAACAGGGGCGTGTCGCGCCAGCATTACCCCAGGCAAAACTGACGAACTTTTCCTCTCATTTTCTGACCTTAAATCGCTTTTAATCGATTTGTTTTCTCAAGTTTTCTTTAGATTCAATTATCCAACCTAAGTACACACTAATCCACTCAAAACAATCACTTTCATCTCAAGAAAGCATCAAAACCCCAACAAAACAAGATTTAGAATGAACTTCAAGAAGACCTATCAAGAACTTAAATCCTTCAATTTTTGAGAATGAAACTTCGCTGAAAATAACACGTTTGGCGTGTGGGTGAATTAACCCAATACTATGGCAGCTTACATACCTCTTAGGGATCAAACCCATGGTGAAGATCTGCAACAACTCTCAAGAATTTTGACGAACCCTTTGATCCTTTCTCTTTTCTCCTCTTCTCTCTTCTTCTTTTCTCTTCTTGAACCCTCAACTAAAACCGTGGCGTAAACTAGGATTATAAAACTGAACCTAATCATATTAGACCCCTAAAATATTACTAAAACTAAATTAAATCTGATTGGGTAAGGAAAAGACCAAAATACCCCTCTAAAATCCGGTTTTGACTTTCCTTATCTAGACAACCCAACTTCGAATCGACATATCTCCCTCATACGATATCAAAACTGAGCAAACTCGGTGGCGTTGGAAATATAATTCAAAGATCTTACCTAAGATATCTGGTATCACACCTAACTCATCCTGATCTAGGAGTTATGGTCGTTTGAAGTCAACCTAAAACTCATACTTAGCTTAACTTGTAAAATTTCAGATTTTTGCTATTTCCAATTTAATTCTTTTTGGAACTCAAGGTGCTACATCTAGTGACCTGACCTTAATACTTAAGAAATTTTAAATTCCTTGGTAAAATCCTACTCACAACGAAGGACGGTTCAAATCTTAGCTCAAAATTTTTCTGGGGTGTTACATTTCTGATTCTTCTGCAACCCAGTATTCTCCTATTAATTGAGAAGGAACCGCATGGGATAATTAGTTCCCCAAAGTGGCAAAGCAATAGTGTATCCTCATTATCATGTAAGATTTAAGTGCTTGTGGAACAACATTATTGGAGATATAACTCTTGAGAGGCTAAGAGAGCCCCTATCTGAAAGTAATCGAAGATGCATTATCTCACACCAACCTGGCACCGGAAAAACCAAAATCACCATAGTGTGTCTTCGGTCATTTCTGAAGTTTTTCACACAGTATCGACTTGTAACCATGGCTCCTTCTAATTTGCTTCTTAATTGGGAAAATGAGTTTAAGAATGGGAGGTGGACATCATTCTGCTATTTAGAAGGGAATGTCCACCTCCCATTTCTGGAACTCGGTTTTACAGTTATGAAGCAAGCTAGATGGAGAAATGATTACAATCCAACACTTTGGAAACATCTTAAGAAATGACTTGGGTTGGGTTTCTCTTGTGCCAGGTGGATATGAGACTATGCATCCTCTACATTGATGAGGATACACTATCGCTTTGACATTTGGGAAAACTAAATCCTACATAGTTCCTTCTCCATATATAGAGAATCTTGGTCTTCAAAAGAATAATAAGGAAGCCGTAAATATCCAAGAGTAATGGCGACTCTCTAAGATATTTTTTTCCATGCCTTCATCGAGGTTTGTTAGCCTGCAAATGAAACATAAGTTCAAGATTTTAAGAATGAACAAAATATAATCTGGAGAGCATGTCTATTTAATTGGCATCGCAAAGCTATGTAGAATAAACGGCCATAAGTTTAGATTTGGTAGAACATGTGTGCGGCAGAAAAAAAAGTGTGCTTGAGAGAAAACAAGCTCGTATACTTATAAAATTAGCGAAAAAGCACTTGACCTCCAAAATAACATGTGAACAAACTGAACATATGAGTCCAATTTTCGTAGTTCGTTTCATCATTTAATAATTCATGTATCATGTTAAACTTGTATTATTACTTCAATATTTTATGATAATACATCTAGAAGTAGTCCAAATATCATATTTACTATTAAAAGGAACATTTTGATTGGTAGAAGATCAAATATATATTAATCCATATATCACAAGTACTAAAATCAAAATTTATCACTAAATCAAATAACAAACACACAATATTATCCTTTGTAATTAAGTTTTGAATTATGACATTTTGGTTATAATAGAGTGTCACATTATTGGACACCCACCCCCGCTATTCTCTGGGAGCGAACCGCATAAAGTCATTTTTATGGAATAACTCACAAATGATATAGGAGATATAAATTGTATTAGGAAAATCCAATGCGACGAACTTGACTATGAAGATGTTGGCAAGTAAAACCGATACATGTCCTACCACCTGCTATATTAATGCAATCACATTTATAACGGGTTCTAAGAAAATTCGAACACCCCTTGTCACTATACTAAGCAAAGATTTTTTTTCAAAATAATTTCATTGTTAATTTACTTTTACTAGGTTGTAAACAAACCCATAACCGTTCGAATCAATGGTCTCTAATCATCTCATTCTTTTTTCTTGAAAACCTAATGTAAGAGGCCCATTGGGATTTCCATAATTAATGTAGTTTTCTTCATTGACCGTCAATATTTTTACTCAATGTAATTAAAAAATTTACACAAAGAACACTGACATTCAAAGTAATAAAGCTATAACTAAAGTATATGAATTAAAACTAAAGGGCATAGCTAAAGTAGTTCCAACAATTTTGGAAAATTTATACACTAATTAAACTAAAGAAAAACCAAAAAAACATTTTTATTACTTTTTTCGAAAATTCCGATGCACGTCAATTCTTATATAATAATAGAATGTACACACAATATTATTTCCGATCCAATTTATGTTACATCGAAATTTGGAAATTGAAATTTCTAAATTTTGAGTGTGAATTTATGTGACAAAAGTGGATGAATAAATATCATACTTTACATCACCCTAGTTTGTTGGAAGATTCTAATATGTCACAAAATGCACCCTTTGTTTTAAAACAACTTTTGGGCTTTTATTAAAATGAAACTCAAAATCCTTGCAATACTCATCTGGGTCTAATGCCCATATCAATTAATGGAAAGCCAAATAAACGGGTAGCCAATCCGGATGGTTCTTGACAAACTCCCAATAACATTTCCTTAATGTTATGGTTTTCCATTTCCTAATACGCCTCTCTCTTTCAGTCCAACTCACCGAACACCTGAAAAATGTTCCCACTTTGGATCAGCAAGAAGTTCCACCTCCTCAAGATATGGATCATCAACATTTAAGGTCATTTGTTTGTGTGTTCCTTTCCACAGCTAACAAGAGTAAGTGTACTTCATCCTATTTTCTTTATTTCTTTTCTTTTCGTTTAAACTGCCTCTTTTCGTCTTGGAGCTGGGTTCTCTTTCATGTCTAGGTTCATGCTCACCTTTGTTCTCTTCCTCTTCCTTTTCTTCCATCTGCCTTCCTTACTTTTATTTCTATAGATGGTGTTTGATCGGGGTGCATAGATAGCTCTAGTCCATCTCCTTAAACTTGTCATGAAGGCTCCCTCTAGGTGTAAGCACTCCCATATGACCTCAGATCCTGTCATTTGTCGAGTTATTTTTGTTGTCTGAAGTAGCCTAGGCTATATAGTTCTTCATATTTTGTTAGCCTCATGATCTTTTCTAAATGATTTATATGTGAAAACTTGTAGTGTGGCCTTTCCATTCCCCTTATCTCCTAGATAGTGATACTCTCAAATATGAGAAATTTAATTTATCACTATTTAGAATCCTTCTCTAGCAGTATCCATGTTGTTGAAATTTAAAAATGGGTAGTTTCCTTTGTCAATGTCCATCTTTTCTACGTAATATGCTAATTGGTACCCTTCTCTCGTTATATGCTGTATAATGTATATTTTTTTTGAAAATTGTGTTTGACCTCTTCTACTATGTCTCTTATGGCACACACTTTACATATGTTTTTTTCTTTTCCTCACTTTTAATGTCTTTCTCTCACGTAAAAAAGGCTCATCTAAATTCATGTTTTTTTTTCTATATTAATCTATATTTAATTCTTTCCATGCATTCAATTTATTCAAATTCATCTGTCTCTATTACTCTGTTTATACAGTTTCGAGAATTCAAAGCTTTCAATTGAAGATTTTCGGCATAAAAAAGTTTTATTATTCAGGTTGGTGTTTGTAAATAGAGTTCACTCCTGTTGTTATTGTGAAGAATGTCTTTAATATATATCTATATTTGTGTATTTTAGTTTATAGTCTCTGAGCACGTTCATTGCACGTGTGTCCCATTTATCACAATTTAGAGTCCTTCTATCTGCAGTATCCATGTTGTTGAAATTTAAAAATGGGTAGTTTCCTTTGTCAATGTCCATCTTTTCTACGTAATATGCTAATTGGTACCCTTCTCTCGTTATATGCTGTATAATGTATATTTTTTTTGAAAATTGTGTTTGACCTCTTCTACTATGTCTCTTATGGCACACACTTTACATATGTTTTTTTCTTTTCCTCACTTTTAATGTCTTTCTCTCACGTAAAAAAGGCTCATCTAAATTCATGTTTTTTTTT
>JAJOOS010026664.1:0-15149 GCA_029582725.1 Solanum chiquidenum
ATATATATATATATATATATATATATATATATATTTCACTCCAAATAATTCAGAAAACATTCAAAAATAATTTTAATTTGTACTAATGTCCAAACATAACTTCGATTTATAAATATTATTTTAAACTTGAAAAAAATATTGTACTACTTTTCTTTAAATTTTACAATTTTATGTCTAAATATTCACTTCATTATTTTTATATTACGATAAACTTGTGTTAGTATTTCAAATTTTATGGTAATATAATTTTAACTTTTTTAAAACTGTAATATACTTTGTACCTCAAGAGACTAAAAACACACATTTTGAAGAGATTTAAATATGTTATTGTCGTTGTTGTTTTTCTCATTTTGGTTCTTTTGAATATATTTTCTTGTTTTTAAACCTCTTTTTTTCCCTCTTGGTTACGCGGAAATAAGTATATTTACCTAACAAGATTTATCCACCTAGACATTTAGAATGTTCTCAATGGAATCGAATGTCTCACGGGCCACGCCCAATGGTGAAGCATCAATGAACTTAATTAGAGCATTTCATTATTTTGGTAGAGACTAATGAAATATTTAAAAATTTGTGTGAAATATATATAGTTACAATTTTTTTTAAAAAAAAAATAGCATATTTTAAAAAACTCTTCCTCAACTTAAGTTTCATATGCTTTTGGTTTCAACTTTGAGGAAATGTTGTACAAATATCTATTAAATTATTATATTTTATTATATGTTTATGTTACCATGTTGAATATGACTTAGTATTATGATGAGAAAAAAGGAATTTTTTAAAGCTTAATATATAGTCATGTATTTAAATTTAACATTAATTTTCCCTAGACATCTTAATTGAAAGTTGTACTTATAAAATAGTTTGAATTCAAACTCAATTGTATCAATTAAATATAACGTAACTCTATAATATTTCATAATCAAGCGAGTTTTGAAAAAATATAATTGAACTTGAGTTATAATGTATTGTTCTTTACTTCTTTTTTTTTAATTATTGAACTCGTTTATAAATATTAAAGAACCATTAAACTATTAACCAATAGTATATTTGTTCGATTTTGCAACCTAATTAAGAGCATAGTTGATCCTTTCCAACTTATTAATCAATATAATTGAGTTAATTGAGAATTTCAGTTAAACTTAAAATATATTTAAATTAATTATCGTAATGCGATAAAGATATATAAGAGCTAAATTGTTTTCTTTTAAACTAAGGACATATGTGATCAATTTTAAAAACTTTGAGGAATCATTTGATTATGAGATAGAATAGATAAAAATATCCTATAAAATTAACTTATACGTCGTCTATCTTATAATTTTAGAACAAAATAGTTCCCCAAACTTAATTAATTCCTATAATTAAATATAAAATAAAAACAATTTCTACGAAATATCTCAAAATTATTGCCAAACAACTCCAAGGACATATTTGATCAATTGGAAGTCAAAGTTGGCAATTGGAATTTGACCACGCTTTTCATCGCGACTATTCACGTAAATCTCCCATCCCCAACAATTTCCGTCGTCGTTCCCGGCGTGCACTTCCGATAGACCGGAGGAATTCATGAACGTCGTCGTTTATGAGGTGTGGACCACATGCCAGGCGCAAAAATGAGAAAGAAATCTAATTCTAGGAGAGTAAACTCCCTACCTCAACAACCTTCCATGGCTTCTTCCCTCGCTTCTTCCTCTCGTTTTCTTCTCCATTACAGAAAGATCTCCGCCCTTGTATTTTTTATCCTAGTTGTTTGTTTGATAGTTGTTTTGAACACTTCGTTGCGAAAGGAAGGCGTGTCTCGATCAGATGTTCCCTCGAATCGACTTTACACAGTCGAAGTGGTCAATGAGTTCCCTCACGATCCCGATGCATTCACTCAGGTTTGTTTTTCTTCGCTTCTATTGATTCCAGTTCATCCTCTAGATTTATGTTGAATTCTAGTGGCTCTTGTATTTAATTTGTGTAATCAGAAAGAGGGATTATAAATTTACTCGTATTTGAGGAGAAAAGAAGTCCAATTTGGACTTCTAGTAGTGTAAGATTGAGCTACGATATTGCTTATTTTTTCAAGTGAAGAAGAAGAAATTTACTCAGTTCACAGGGCATACCCCGGCTTACAATAGCGAAGATAAAAAGAGGCCCAGCTTCTCTTATCAAACACATGTTGCAGGATCCGCTGGGTTTCTAATTCTAATTTCTCTAGGGATGTAATGAGAGCTAGTCTTTTGCTTAACAACAGTACAAGCATCTGGCATTTTCATCCTTCCAAATCGAAACAATGATCTGTTTCCTTAACATTTCTAAATGAAATGACTACAGGCGGAATATTCTCTCTAATGTGATTAGTCATTCCCTGTCAACAGATGTGGAAATTGTTTTCCATGTACCTTGATCAACTATGAGGATGGATTTATGTGTAACGCAGGTGAAACTGTTCAGTGTAATTATTTTAAACATGCTTAACATTTACAGCGAAATCTAAATAAGCAAAGATAAAATAGATTTTTCTTTGGATCATCAGCTTTCAAATGGTAAAATCTTAACGATTGTTGTAATATGATTAAAATCTGTGGATGGTGTGCTATTTGATATGAATGTTCTCTCCTCTCTTTGGTTGCTGTTTGGGTTTTAAGATTCTTTGCTTGTTGATAAACCTGAATATTATGGGTTCACTACACTTATCCTACTACATTCTATTTAGAAATCCCAAAGTAGGTGCAGTTATAGTATTAATCAGTTGGTGCTTTTTCTCTTGGTAAGTTATTAGATACTAGTGTTTTTCCCATCTAATAATACTGAACATTTTTCTACAGGGACTACTGTATGCAGAAAATGACACCCTATTTGAGTCTACTGGGATGAATGGGGCTGTGAGTTTCTCTCTGGTTCTGTATTTGACTCCAATTGATTATTTCTTTGGAAGAATTGATTTACCAGGATATTGTTTTGGGTTCATAACTGATAGTGCTTATAATATTTGATTACAGTCATCTGTTCGGAAAGTCACTCTGCAGACTGGCAAGGTAATTGCCTAGGTGCTCTGAGTGAAATTGGCCTTGATGCTGAGTTGGTATATCATTGAGCCCTTTCTTTCTGGCATTCACAGGTTAAGGCTATTCAGAGAATGCCGTACTCTGATTTTGGGGAGGGCTTAACTCTTCTTGGTGATAGGTTTGTGATCTGAACTAAAAGGTTTTGCCTCATTCAGCTGATGATAGGTTTTTGCTTACCCTGATTCAGCAAGGGAAGAAATTCATGTGACATAAGCAATTTGTTCTTTTTCCAAAACAAAATAGTGGTTCCCATTAGTTATAAGTTATACAACTAGTAAATGATGCTTCTCCGGAACATACTTTCCAGGAAAACAGGATGTTGACGAATATGTTGTTTTTGGCTGATTAAAAAAAAAGATGTTTTTGTTGCCCACATGGATATAGGTCCTTTTAGGCTTCTGACCACTCTGATCTTTTATGACTTGATGATTATGTCCCTTTTTTTTGTGATAACCGTAGTCTTCTACCTTTTACCAACACAAGCATCTAGCGTCTTTGCTTTCTGCTGGGATTTTTTTTAAAAAAAATAATGGCAACTGTTGCTTTCTGCTGGGATTTGAACCTGTGACCTCATAGTTCTCAACTCATTTCGTTGACCTCTAGCCCACACCCTTGGATGCTTTTGCATGATTATGTCTGCTAAATAAGTTGACAATCTCCTCAAATCTGAAGGACTTCTGAAACGCCTTTGATTGGGGAAGTACTCACTATACTTCCTAACGGTGATCTAAATTGAATTAAAAAAAGAGTTTTGACCCCTTTACTGCATGATATATTCAAATTCAGTATTTCCGTGTACAATTGATTGTTGCTTTCTCTTTTTATGTGAAAAAGATAGTCCTATCATCTAATGTAGTAATCTTAATGTATTTCGCAGGTTGATTCAAGTAACTTGGCGGCAGAGTACTGGTTACATATATGATCGGCATAATCTCAGCAAAGTATGTAATACTTGTTCAGTGTTTTTTGCAATTTTGTGCTATTTACGTTAGTATCTTGCTTAGATGAATCCCAGTTTATCTGTAATATTATGATATTTATTGCAAATTTTCTACATTGAAAAAGGAGATTTTCTTGTGCTGATCATTTTATTTTGATCTTGTTTGCCAATCCCAACTTTTGACTCTGAAGTCATGGCCGAAATGGTAAAAAAACTTAAAAATGGTAGGATGATGTCATTGACTACAACAATATGTTTCTGGAAACTTCTACTTTGGCTAATAGTATGATATTGGGAAAATTATTTATTGGCTGCTCAGTTATATTATACAGGTCTCCCTGTCAATTGAGACCTTTCCTGAGCTGTCACTAGCAAAGCATTCCATTGCAGTTTCTTTGACAACCATCTGTATACAGTTAATCTGTAATCAATTATTCTGGGGTTTTTTAGATTGCTGATAATGCTTAACAATGATATGGCAATATCAGGCAATTTCATCTTTATTTTCAAGGTTTTGACTCTTCTTCCAGTGTATTTTTCAAACTGAAAAAAAAAAACTCCAAAAACTTAACATCAATTTCCTTCTGCTTGCGGAAACTTAGAGCTGGTTTCGTTTTGATTTCAGTGTCTTCTGTATTCCATCTGCTTGAACCGTAAGATCACCATTTTCAGAAAATAACGCTCAGGTTTTTGTCCAAAATCTTCGATACCATATAAACTATCATTTTGTTATGCAGAAATATGCTGTGTATTAATCCTTGCCTGTTTGATATTGGGGATCTATAAATGCTACTCCCTCTGTTTAAAAAAGAATGACCTCCTTTTCTTTTTAGTCTGTTTCAAAAAGAATGACCTCTTTTCTTTTTTGGTAACATTTTAATTTCAGCTTTCCACGTGGCATGTTTAAGGCCACAAGATTAAAGGGCAATTTTGTACATTTGACATAACTTTAATTTAGGACCACAAGATTCAAAAGTCTTCTTTATTTTCTTACAAACTAGGCCACTCTTTTTGAAACGGAGGGAGTGGTATTTTTGTGGTTGAAAGATCTATTTGTATTGATATGTACTCAGTATTTCCTTTATCCCCCCCCCCCCTCTGGAATTCTTATTTGCAAACTTGCAATCTCTTCAGTTTGAGAAGTTTCGCCATGATATGCCCGATGGTTGGGGATTGGCAACTGATGGAAAAATCCTTTATGGGAGTGATGGATCTTCTACACTGTATCATATTGACCCTCAAACTATGAAAGGTTTTGTCATCTGAAGGTCAAATTATGATTCAGTTGTTTTATTCTTCATATAAGAATGTATTATTTTGTTCTTATGCTTTCTTTTTCTCATTGTTGCAGTAGTTAAGAAACAAATCGTAAATTATCAAGGTGATGAAGTACACAGACTCAATGAACTAGAGTATGTTTATGACGAAGTTTGGGCGAATGTTTGGATGGTATGGACTTGTTCTCCCACAACTTCCTCTTTAGAACGATTGATTTCCTATTATACATCACAATTATATTTATCCAACGTGAATCTGAGAAAGGTATTAGGGAGAATCTTTTCTCTAACTACGAACCAGAGCATCTTGAGATTCTTTTTGAAACTCAATCTGTATTTTACTTGTTCTGCTAGTGTGAGTACTTGTGCGCAAGTCCATTTCTGGTACCTTATTGTTATACTTATGGGGCTACTAAGCATCATCATTAAGACTTAACAATGACTGCTTTGTCTGAACTCAATATATGGGTTCTGGATAATGTACCTTATCACTGAACTTGGATCAATTGTTGCTCTTTGATTTACCGTTTAGTGGTTTCTTCGATTTCTATGTTTAATAAAGAGCTTTCTTTAATAACATGAGCAACCAAAATGATAGAGGATATTTTCCGAGTATATAAGTTCTCAGTGTTGTCAAAGAATCACTTCAGAATTCAGATCCTTGTAAAAAAGAATCACTCAAGAGACATCTTTAAACCACGGCGTTCTTGTAGGCAACACTTCAC
Organism: Solanum chiquidenum; assembly: GCA_029582725.1. Taxonomy (NCBI): domain Eukaryota; kingdom Viridiplantae; phylum Streptophyta; class Magnoliopsida; order Solanales; family Solanaceae; genus Solanum; species Solanum chiquidenum. The sequence goes on from JAJOOS010026664.1 coordinate 5,999, forward strand.
ATCACTTAGACAGAGCTTCAGTGAGTGCACGAAAGCGCTAATGCATGAGTCTCAACAATCATGGCTTGCGCTGTCATGAAGAGAGTGTGGCTCTGAACTCTCTTAGGTGGTAGTCCAGTTTAGAAACCAAGGCACTTAAGCATTTGCCTGAGTGTCCATAGGCTCCATCATGCACGAGACATTAGGTATTAATTAACAAAACAATTGGTTAATAAAATAAGAAAAACTAGTCCGTAAGTTTGAATTGGAGACTCAAAGCTGCATCGTCACAACTGAATCAGGTATTTAAATTGTTTTTTGAATTGATTGATTTATAAAAAAAGTGATTTTTGAGCTTGATTGACAAAGCTTTCTGTTTCATATAATTCACTGAATTGTTTCCAACTCCTTTTTATCTATAATTACTTTTGTACTTATAGTTATTTCTGTATTTATGCCTTTCTTCGCTAAAGTGCGCATTAACTGTGATTTCTGCTTAGGTCCTAGCAAACTTTTGTGATTTTTTTGTTTGACAGCAATACCAAGTAAACATCATTGTACAATAGCTCCTGTTTGATTCATGAAGCCCAAACCATTTGATTAATTTCTTTTACAACGGACGTGTGGCGTAGGGTTAATTCTGACACAATGTCTCTGCAGACTGACTGTATAGCTAGAATATCACAAACAGATGGCTCAGTTCTTGGATGGATTCTCCTCCCTAATCTGAGGTTCTTCTATCAACTCTTTCCTAGTAGCATCATTCCAGTATTTGGAAATTTATTACTTCATGAAAAAGTTCTATTTAGAGTGAAATGATGCATTAGCTTCTATTTATTATGCAGAGAAGGATTGCTACACAATTTGAAAAAGGTCAGTGTCCTATAGCAACTGCTTTAGGTTCTGAGTATGATGTTTACTTGGACCTTTGGAACATTTTCTTTAACACTTAATTTTTCTGCAGCAAATTGATGTGCTGAATGGCATAGCGTGGGATAGGGATGGTGACCGTCTTTTTGGTAAGCTCCGTCATATAAATTCTTTTGTTCTTTAGTAACAAGTATACCATAACGAGGAAATATTCATTACGCCAAATTATTTCTTTATTCAGTCACAGGCAAATTATGGCCGAAGCTTTATGAGATTAAGTTGCACCCTTTGAAGACACCATTCAACGGAGACATCAAGCAGATGTGCATGCCCCCGGCATTTCCATTTTCATGATCCCTGCAGTGGATTATTCTTTTGCAAATTCTGAATTATTCTGTTAGCGCATCGATTTTGGGGTCTAGATAGATAGATAGATAGAGGGAGAGAGAGCCACATGCAGATTTTGGGAGTGTACTGTGTACACAGATTTTTGTATATGTACTTCCTTATGCCCAGAGAAGAAGCAAATTGTAGATACTCAACTCAATTATTATTTGGTTTAGAGTAAAATGCAACTCAAATAGAAACGAAAGATGACGTTTATGGTCGAGTCTACTATTCAACTTTTCATTTGATTTTTAGTTTGACCCTTCAAGCTTCAATAATTGATTAATTTCTTGCAAGATAATACCAGTTAGACAAGCAAAATAAATGGCACCTTCATCAAGCTTTACTTGGGAAAAAATGATTATTTTGTTGGGAATACCTCTCTGATCAAACACAGTTACAATCTTTATAGTTTTTATCAAGTTTTTACGTGGATTAATTATTTTGGGGTGGTCTTTAATTTTTTGCTTCTACGGTTCATTTAATAAAAAATTATGGGCCAAAATATTTTTAAATATGACCTAATTTCAGAAGACATAAATTTTGTAGAATCTAATTCTCAAGACATAAGTTTACAAATTTTTTGCCCTTACACGACCAAAATTCTATATGATTAAGTTATGCCTATGTGGGTTTTGAATTGAACTTATGCCTCTATCGGTGCAAATTTCGTAGGAACTAAAGTATATTTTGTAAGACATAATTTTGTGAGTTTTGAATTGAACTTATGACTCTATCGGCGTAAGTCTTGTAGGAACTAAAATATGTTTGTAAGACATAATGTGTGAGTAGGAACTAAAATATGTTTTGTAAAACATAACTTGTGTTGGTTATGAATTTTTTAACCCATAATGTTCTGAAATTGAAGTTATCCCTTCTACCGTAAACTAATTTATGCCTTATAAGACATAGCATATTTCTAGTAGGACTAACATAACTTGTGTTATATTATGATACAAAATTTCAATATTAGGATTATTTTCCACCACTTTTTAGGGCTAAAACTAAAGACCACCAATAAATAGAGGCATAAGTGCGAATGAACCATTTTTGTTAGAAGATTTCCCGCCGCATAAGGATGCCACAATTTTGTTATCTTAAATATCACATCTTTTAAATTACAAAACGTTAAGAGTTTTAGTTGAAAACAAATTCCCTCTAACTCTTATTCAACCAAAACGTCCTCTCTAAAAAGGTTTGGCATTCCACTTTTGCATTATGTAAGAATGTATCTCAACTTTACAGCCATCATACAGAGGCTCTCGAAGCCAATTCCATTCTTTGGGATCAAATTATGGATTGCAATTCTCACTTGCATTGTTCTTTTCGTCCTCATCTGCATCACTACTCTCTGTATCATCATAACCAGGCAGGGCCGCCGCCATAAAAAGTCCATGAAGCCAATGGGCATGAGAAGTGTCCCAGAAAAACAAGTGAGAGTTTCTACTAGTAGAGCAACTAGGCCTAGTTATCAATTCAGATTGATAGAGATTCAAGCAGTAACAAATGACTTTGCTGATGAAAACGTAGTTGCTTGTGGAGATTATGCCATTGTTTATCATGGTATCATGTTTGGCAATACTAGAGTTGCAATAAAGCGGTTGCTCAGTTGCAGGTAAATATGTAGACAATTACAATTAGTGCCTTGGTAGAACTTAAGCTCATTTAATATGATTTATGTCAATTGTATTGTTAATTAACTTCGAATTTGCAATTAAGGTTCAAATTTTAGCCTGCTTAATACAGGAAGGATCAAATTTTTCGTTGTATCTTATTATTCGATTCTTGCTTCAAACACTGAATGAATGTCAGGACTAAAGCGATGGAACTTACAGGAGAGGTGCAAGTATTATTGGGACTCAGACACAAAAACTTGGTGAAATTGCTTGGTTATTGTTTTGAAGGAAACTACAGGTGCTACAAATACTCTATCTATAATCCATTAAACTTCCATTCTTAATGCACATGAATGCCAAATTTATTTATAATTATTCGATCAGGATAATCGTGGAGGAGTACGTAGACAATGGCAATCTAGGGCAGTGGCTTCATGACTGCATCAGTGAAGTTAGCCCCTTAACATGGAGTATACGGATGAACATTGTGCTTGGAATTGCAAAAGGGTGTGTTTTGAATTAACAATTAAGTTCTTTCTCTTTTGAATCCACATTTATTTAATTTTGTGCAGTTTGGCTTACCTTCATGAGGATACTGAACCAGCTGCAATAATACATCAACACCTAAAGTCAAGTAGCATATTACTTGATAAGCAGTGGAATCCAAAGATTTCTGATTTTGGTATCACCAATCTCTTAGATTCTGATGAAAGAAGTAATCACCCAATAACACCCCCTCCTGGAATGTCAGGGTGAGTTAGTTTCTTTCGTTTCACTCTGCAATTCTTAAACTTATAAATCTGTGTTGTTCCAACTCTTCAAAAATGTTCTCATCTTACAATTTTGGAGGATCCAGCACAGGTGCTATAGCATTTTAACCCAAGCCCCTCTTTTTTCGATTGATTTATAACTTTCTTTTTTATGGCCTGTTTCAGCTATCTTGCACCAGAATATTTATCTACCGGAATTTTAGACGAGAAGAGTGATGTTTACAACTTTGGTATACTTATCATGGAGATCGTATCAGGAAAGCCTTCCATAGAGCACACTACCACAGAAAATGAGGTTAAAATTTTTCTACTCTTTTTTGGCATAATAGCTCATTCAATTCTATTCTCACAAAACAAGAAAAAAAAGGTGGATCTAAAATGGAGATATATTCAATTCGCAGGAATATTTGATTGACTGGATGAAATCAATGGTGGCAAGCCAACAATATGATCAAATAGTGGATCCAAAGCTACCAGAAAGGCCTAGTATGAAAGAACTGAAAATATTTCTGCTCATTGCTCTTAGATGTGTTGATCCAGATGTCAACAACAGGCCTAAAATGGGAGAAGTGATCCATATGCTGCAGCCGCGCGATTTACTGCTCAGCGATGTAAACATGATTCCTCTGTTTCATCATAACTTCAAAAGCATTAATAAAAACGAATGCGTTTAATCTTTATATGTTACCGCTCATAATGTATGTCGAATAAGTAACCTAAAGAATAAGAAAGATAACTTGTTATTGTAACATGTTAGATCGCATTATCACACTAATAGTTTGGAAACAGTGAACCTATAACAGGTAAGTTTGTCCAAGAAAATTTTGCTAAAGTAATCGAGTTGTGGTGCCAACATTCCCTTGTTTACTCATTTTAGTCACTACTGCTTAGAATGATGGTCAGAACAGAAAGATTTTGTTGGAATATCAATCTTCTTATTCGAGTAAATAACATGAAAGGGCACTCAACTATATAAGTTCATATTATAAAAAATACTTTTTTCTTTACATACAAATCACTTAACTATGTTCATATTAACTTAAATAACAAGAGGAATGCGGAGGGAAAAAAGACGAGAGAGCAAGACACAGGAGGCTCTGTGAATTGATGGGTATATTCATAGTATAATGAAAAGAAAATTGATTTATAGATAGAATCAAATATGCAATAATTACCAACAAAAATATTCGGTTATTGGGGAAAAGGCACCTTTTTTTTTCATTGCATAAAAATCACTTATCCATTCCCTGAAATTTATTCTTGCAATATGTAAGAATATTATTTATTTATTTTGACGTTTTTTCCTACCGCGCTCAATACTTGCTGTGTTGGTCCATGGTCTAATACAAGTTTTTTTTTTAAGCCGGTGTTCGATACTCTTAGTGAAGTCCGACTTTGATTCGCATCGAAAAGTCTCTTCTAACAAAGGTGACTCTGTACCATAGAGAACTCGAACTTGATATCTCTAATTAAAGATGAAGGAATACTTACCGCTCCACCACAACCCTTGTCTAATACGAGTTACTTTAAGGACATTGTTAAGATGTTTATGTACAATAGAGACGAATGTAATAATATTGACCCATTTGGCCATTAAAGTTGATATTGCAAGGTGGCTCAACAAATATAATAAACCCAAACCAGAACTTCAATGAGTTGACCTTGAAGGTTTTTGTTTAAAAACACAAAAAAAAAGTTCATCAAAACAAATATTTTTAATTTGTACAAGAACAAATTCATATTTCAGTCCATTCTAGTTATAATCAATTAAGATTTAGTTTGAAATGGTTAGTCCCCATTAGCTTAACAGTACATTGAATTAAATTTAGCTGAGCCTTTCATTAAATTTGTTCAAATTCTAAGATTATCTACTTCAAAGGAGTCCTAAATCGATGATAATAAATAAGTGTTATTATGCTTATATACTCCTCTCTTTTTTTTCTGCATGAACATCCCATCGAATCCAATATGGACTCATATTCTCAGTATCCTCAATATTTGGTTGGGTGAGTTTAATATTTCGAGTCAGCCTTTTCAATTGTTCACAAGAAATTAAAGGGGAAGATAATACTTAAGGTCTCAGGTTCAAAATTCAGTCAAGACCAAAACACACTAGATAATTCTCGTTATTTGTGCTATTATTGATAGAAAGTGGCAGGTATTCCGTGAAAATAGTCAAGGTGCGCAAAAGTTGACCTGAACACCACGTATCTCATGAAAATTAAGTCGAGATACGCAAAAGTTGATTTGGACACCACGTATCTCCTAAAATAGTCGAGGTGCGCAAAAATTAATTTGGACACCTCGATCATTAAAAAAACAAAAGAGAAGCTGATATTGACTATGAGCTTGGAATGCATCCATTGAAGCATAAATGGATTAAAGACTCCAAAATAGTCCATCTCCAAGTTCTTCTAAATGTAGATTTTATTTATGTCGGACATTGTTATTTTATTTCTATTGTATTTGTCATTTTATTTGTAGAATTACTTTTGACATAATCTAAATGAATTTCACTTAAAAGTTAAGTCGTTACATTTTTATTAAGTCTTTACTTTTTCATAAAACTTTTTTCAATTATGGGATGTACTTAATTTTTATTAAGTGGTAAGTAAATGAATCTTGAATATATCCCTTGAAATAATTCAAAGATTTTTTTTTTCGTTTGAATAAACCCTTGAAATAACTCAAAAGAGCAATTTTCTTTTCAAACAATTAAAAAGAGCTTTTCTTTCTAAACAACTCAAAAAGAGCCTTTTCTTTTCTAACAACTCAAAAAAGAGTTTTTTCTTTTTAATTAAATATCAAAAGAGTTTTTTCATTCATAAAATTTCACAAATTTAAGATAGCCAAATAAAATTTAACTCGTCATATTAACCACATGTTAGTGAATATTTTAAATACTTAAAACCTTTTTGAGATGTTAATAAGAACCCTTATATCTTTGATTTTTAAAAGATTAATTCCTTTGTTAAGTCTTTTAAAAATAATAAAAGTTTTTCTTCATTTATTTTTTGAGGAAATACATAATTACCCTATGGAACTTATACCATTTTTTTAAGTAGACACCTTAAGTTTGCGGATGTCCTATTACCCCATGAAACTATCCAAAAACACAATAAATACATCATTTTTTCACCATTAGTGCTCTCAATCCAAGAGCATGTGCCACACCTCCAACCCATTTAACAAAGGTCGGGTTTTATCCTAACCCATTCATTTTTTAACCCAGAACCCAAACCCTAAGAAACTTCCAACCCATTTCACTTTCACCTACCCTCGTCTCTCTCTCTTCGACCGATCAAAATCCTAAGAAACTTCATGAGGTGAAGCTAGTTGGTAACATTGCTGCTTGAAATTTGTTGAATAGTGGTGTCGGAACGAAGAAGTGAAGGCTCATAAGTTAGTTATTTGAAAAATCTTTGAAAAAAAGTTTATTTTACATTATAAGTGAATTTTGTAGTGATTAGTCGTTAGTTTATTTTACATTGTTTGATGCGTATTTCATTTGTCGTCATGTTGTTGTTGTGTATATTACTCATTTGTATTATTGGGAAGTTGGCCTGTTGCAATTGATGTGTATTTCTTTGTTGGGTTGTTGTTGTTGAATATTGTTGTAACTTTCATTGATTCAGTGTTTCTGAGATCGTTCTCGTCATTAAAAATGCAATTCAAGCTTGCATTTGACATCTCTCCCTCAAAATCTAATCACAGGAAATTGATTTCACAGATTTTAAACAAAAAAAAAAAGAAAAAAGAAAAGAGAAATTGAAGATCTCCAACAGCTAACAATGGAGAATTTTGGGAAGGTGGTCTATTTAATGAAGAAGTTAATTCAAATTGGGAATGCCACATGGCGTTTTAACATTGGTTGGATGTTTTTTTAATTTCTTGATGCGCCCAACCTGCGTGACAACACTGATGAATTTGAAACGGGTCAAAATGATGTATTTATTGTGCTTTTGGATAGTTTCGTGGGATAATAGGACCCCCGCAAACTTAAGGTGTCTACTTAAAAAAAGGGTATAAGTTCCATGGAGTAATTATGTATTTCCTATTTATTTTTTAAAATTGACGATTCTGTTTTCAAAATAACATTTTTTGCCAAGGTAGGAAAAATAGTTTTGAGACTTTGAACATTAATTTCAAAATTAACGTACCACGAAAGTGTTTGAGTTTTGCCCTGATTTTCTTACCTTATTGGAAATTTATTTTTCTCTTGAAGGAAAATCAAAGTATATATTATCTCATAAATGCTTCAACTTTTCATGAAAGAAAAACATATTTTTCTTCCATATTTGGTTTATTCTTTCCATAGAGGAAAAGTTTGGAGATCTCTACATTGAAGATCCATGTTCTCATAGCATAACACAAGAACATCCACACTGTAGTCAATAAAGAGTTTTGTTTATGGGGAGATTTTCCCTTAACAGTTTTAATATTTTCTTTTTATTAGTTTTTTTTCCATATGTAGGCCGATTGACTAAATCATATAATAATATTATGTTTTTAGTATAATTTTTTGTCATCTGATTTATCGATGTCATGATTTGCAATTTTAAGCTTTCGCATGACGTCCTAATCACTTTTGTAACGTACATGATGTATCTGAATTCAAAACGAGATGTATCGAAACGTTGAAGGATGTATCCGAAACAGGGACGTGATGTATCCGGTCTGGATTTCACCAAATTTAAGAGATTTTGTAATTTAAAAAAGAGTAGGAATAAAATATAATTAGCTTTTAACACTATTGCAATTGTGTAAAATTCCCTATGATTAAACTCAAATTCTTGATTATTAACATCCCACCCGGATTCCTTTCTTCTTCCTCATATATGTATATTCCCCTAATATTGGAGTTAATATCTCAAAAGGTCACTCAACTTTAAGAATTTATCTAGCAAAGTCATTGAACTTTGTCTTGTATGAATACATAAATTAAATTATAGGGAAAAGGGTCAAAAATACCCCTCAACTTTGGTTTATTAGTTGACTATACCCCTGCCGTTAAAACAAAGTTATTTATACCCTCGCCGTCACTAATTTCACCATTTATACCCCTCAATTGATGGAAATCCCCAAATTGACTAAAATTACCCGAATTATTTTAAATGACCCATTCTCATTTTAAACCCACGCCCGACCCCTCTAATCTCCTGACCCAAAACTTCCTTTCTATTATCCTACTTAAATGAACTTGATTTTCAGTTGATCCCATACTCTTTTCCGATCAGAACTAGCTTACTTTATCCCAATGCAAAGTCTTCAACTTTGATTTTGAATTTTCCGCAAGTATCACTTGATAAGGCTTCAATACTTTGCTCATTCTTCTCAATGGGTTGCTTAGTACAAGACAACTCCATTAGGGAAATCAACATTGGATCTCAAGTTCTATGGGTCTTAACAGAGTTATAAGAATTGGAGGCTCTGAAATTGGTGGTGTTGGAGTTTTTGGACTAACCCAATTTTTAACTGGTGGTGGGGTGGTGGTTGTGGAGACCGTACGCAAGCCGGAATACTAATCAA
>JAJOOS010026665.1:0-18255 GCA_029582725.1 Solanum chiquidenum
ACTATCCTTGAAAAAATTGTCAACACGCGCTGGGCCCACAAGATAGTGCCACGTAGGCCGAAAAGGGGTAGAAAATTATATATAAAATAAGTTCGGGGATAATAAGACCTTAGTAAAGATTAGGTGTATCTTTGGAATTTTGTGCATAGGTTGGAGGTACTTGTGCATTTTTCCATATATTTATCTGGAGCATCCTTTTATTCATAAACATTCTCAAATAGAAAAAGGACAAGGAGGGTTAAAACTTACCTTACCAATCATCAGTTCGAAATGAATGTCATTTCTTATAGCCCAATAAACCAAGTGAAAGTAATATTCACTTCTTCGGTAACAACAAAATAATGATATCGGTAAGTTGATTGTACACGATATCTGAAGTTATGATTTGTTGATTTACAATCTTTATACCAGGGGAGCATGACAGTGGAAGCAATCTGGTTTACTTATTTTGAACAAATATGCTTTAATAAAGAGGCAATGGAAAATATGAAAAGGCTTAGGATATTGTACATAGCCAATGGCAGGCTAAACCGCTCCTCCTCATCCCACTCTCCGATTGATTTAAAATACATTACCCGCGGCTCCATTGAGTGCTTGCCCAACAACCTGCGATGGGTTTTTTGGAACAACTATCCTTGGGAGTCAGTGCCAAAAAAATTTGAACCTCAAAGGCTTGTTCATCTCTCTCTCAGGGGGAGTTTGCTGCATGATTTATGGACAAAAAGAAAGGTACAATTTATTCATTGAGATACTTTCTATTTTGGCTTTTCCTAGAATTATGATATATGTGTTTAAATGAAATAAGATATTAGTTCCATTAATTCAAATGCACTAGAATTTCTAACTTTAGAAACTTCAAATCCTGGTTTCGCCTCTGCTGATGTTGGAACTCCATAACTCGGGCTAAACTTTTCAGTTTACAAAAAATAACGGAGTTTCACCATATTTTTATTGGCTTGAGCCGGAAAAAAAAACTATATATATATATATAAGTACATGGGGTAGACCTTACCTTACCAAATCCTAATGAAGTATCGAACCTCTACTAATTAACAAACATGAAGAAAATAAGAACTAGAGAAGACTAGATATCTTATGATCATCACATAGTTTGTAATATACTCTATGATGATATTACAAATGAGGATGTTTAAATAATGCAAAATTATAAAAGCCAAGAAGAAAGTTGAGTTTTCAATCTCAAACTTCCTTTTATACGTATAAATTTTAAAAGATAGATTATCCGTCTCAAGTAACCTGACGTATTTTCCTCTTGTCTTTTTCTTCAAATCTATCCAACAATAATTGATAGCTCATCATTTATTCTTGGATTTATTGGTTTTTGATGAAACTATTGACACTACATATGATTCTGTTTTGCCATTTGCATTGATTGGTGACTTGGAACAAACTCCCCGGTCACTTTACCATCCCAACTATGTTGCCTTCCATGTTTTTTTTTTTAAAATAACTTTTTTTGCTTCCACTTCTTTGTTGCCTAGGTGAGATATCTCCATCCCTAGCTATTTTATCAAAACATATGTCTAACATATTGTCTTCCTCATCTTCATCAAAAAACTCCTCACCCAAATCAATAGCATAAGCATTAGTTGGAATAAGTCTTGACGCTAAGGACACTACTCATTCTTCTTTGTAATCGCACTTTCTTGTTGTCCCAAATACCCTTTATCTAGTTGTTGCCTCGGTGAATTCATCTATGATTTTCCAGACGTATTGATTGTCATTATATCATACCCTTTATGGTGTTGATTACTACCAATTGGAGTGTACATTAGAGTTGTAATTTTTCACTACTCTAAGCACAAAAATAGGTGCATTATGATTGAGATTATTGCCCAGATTTGGTGCGCTAATCTCATGCAATCTTTCTCTTTTGCTACCATCATTTTGATATTCTTCATCCTAAGCCTATTCTGCCCATGTCTTGGACTTGGACGAAACCTCATCAATTACTTGAATTAAATCATTATTCAGTTGTACAAATTGCTCCTTTCTCATCTATGTCTAGGCTGAACTGTTTGTAACTACTATGAATAACATAGACAAGGTTGGTTGAGAAGGCCTCTGAACATCTTGATCATTTTCATCATGTAGCCTACTTACATCAACTTCTTTTGTAGGCGAAAAATTCCTAAACTCGGGTGTTGGTGAAGTTACTGTGGGAACAAAAGCTTAGCAACAACTAATTTGACAACCATACTTGTTGAAATTACTAGCTACAAATGTGAAAGCTAATAGCCACAAATGTGAAAGTTGGCAGCCACATTTGTGAAAATTGGTAGTAAAAGTTCAGTAAAGTTTAGTTAGAGTTTGACAACCAAACTTTGTGGAAATTGGCTACCACATTTGTGTCACTAAGACCATCTCCAACCCATCTCTATTTTACTCTCCGTTCTCTATATTTGGAGGGTAAAATAGAGAATACCTCTCCAACCCATCTTTATATTACTCTCTATTCTCTATTTATAGAGATTTGGAGAATTACTATTCACACTCTCTATTTTACTTTTTCATTATTTTATTATTATTTCTATTATTTTTCAAACATATTATTTTACATATAATCTCATTAATTAAATATTTAATATTCTTAATTCTTTTTAAATGTTATATAATATTTTTAAAAATAAATTAAATAATATATACTATTTTCATCCCGAAAATAATATGTTAAGCTATTTTTCAATTTTTGTCACTAATATAATTTGAAATTTTTTCGATCTGAACAATTTTATGTAGACATAAAAAAATTAAGGACCAAAATACTCATTTTTAACTCCGTAACACATTAATAGATCATTTACAGGAGCAATATAATAATCTTGAAAGTTGAGTATTTATGTAATGTTTATGTAATTGTATTTCATTAGTGATTTCACTTTTATTTGAATTGTCCATTAATTTTTATATTATATAATATTTGCTTGTAATTTATGTTATTTAAAAATTTAAAATAAAATATTATTTTATATTTTATTTTAAATAAAGAATTTGAAAAATTAAAATATTATATCACATGAAAATTATATAAAATGATTATTTGGGGAAAAAGAAGAAGAATGGTTTATATTATGAAATAAGAAAATAAGAATGAAAGAGAAATAATAATATACTATTGAGCGGAGAGGAAAAAAATTCTTTTTTAGAGAGTAAAATAGAGAATTGGTTGGAGTTGGTCGTCTGAAAAAATAGAAAACTCTATATTTGGAGAGTAAAATAGAGTATAGGGTTGGAGATGCCCTAATTATGTAATCAAGAGGTTCAAAACTCTATAAATAGATTAGTAATTGAACACTTGAAGACACACCAAAATTGATAAAGCAATAGAGAGTAGAGAGCGTAATCCACAAGTTATTTCTTAGTTTGTTAGAAAATTGTGTAAAATTAATATTATTGTGAGTTGTAAGAAATAAAAGAGTGTCGACTAGTAGTCTTTTGACACTACCAAGTTTTCATCAATATTATTGTATTACTTATTCAGGTATCATATTTAGCCCATTTTAATATTTGTTGTCGTTGTTATTCTCTTGCTATTGCTATTTCGTGGGGACATTATCCTGGGTGTGATTACTATTTTGTCCAACAATGTGGTATCAGAGCCATGACAAATAATAGTCCGTTGTCCTTTCAGTATCCTCGTCTCACAAAGAGACAATTATGAAAAATGGTATCTACGAATGAAAGTCATTCTTGACTCCCAAGATGTTTGAGACATTGTAGACAAAGGGTATACAAAACCCGTTAATGATGAAACTTTGTCCACAAATGAAAAGGAGGTCTTGTTAAGGACAAGAAAGAAAGATCAACAAGCCCTCACTATCATCCATCAATGTTTGGTCCTCAAAAGAAGCTTGGGAGATTTTAAGAAATTCTCTCCAAGGAGTTGATAAAATATAGAAGATAAAACTTCAAACTCTAAGGGCCAATTTTGAAGTTTTAAAAATGAAGGAATCCAAATCCATTTTGGATTTCTATTCAAGATTGATGGTTGTTGTGAATCAACTAAGAAGGTACGAGGAGGAAGTAGATGAAGTGCGTGTGGTAGAAAAGATCTTTCATTCTTTTAACACCTAAATTTTACTATGTGGTGTGTGCTATTGAGGAGTCTAAAGATTTAGACTTTATGATGGTAGAACAATTGGAAGGTTCTTTACAAGCCAACAAAGAAAATATGAATAGGAGAAAATAAGAGCCACTAGAGCAACTTCTTAAAACTCAATCATCCTTCAATGGTTTTGAAGGTGAGAAAAGTTACAAAGGAAATGGACAATGGCGAGGCCGTGGAAGAGGAAGAAGTTATATCAACAAATTCAACAATGAATATAAAAATCACCAGTCATTTAGAGGTTGTGTTCGTAGTCAACGGAGAGGTAGAGGACGTGAAGCCTATCAAGGTACCAATGAAATGAGGTATGAAAAATCTAAAATTGGGTGTTATAATTGTTATAAAATTGGACATTACTCTTGAGAATGTCGTAGTAATGTTGAAGATAAAGTTAATCATGTTGACAATAACAAAGATGAAGATGAGTCAACAATGTTATCGGCACCCAAATAAAAATATACACATAATTGTAGTTCATGGTATCTTGACAATGGAGCAAGCAATCATATGTGCGGCCACAAAGATAAGTTTGTGGAGATAAAGAAGACTGTGAAAGGTAATGTGTCTTTTGGAGATATCGCAAAGATCCAAATTGAAGGGATAGGTATGATTCTGATATCATGTAAAGATGGTGATCATAAATTTTAATAATAATTATTATGTGCCAAAATTGTAAAGTAATATTTTGAGTTTGGGTCAACTTCTTGAAAAAGAATATGATATTCATATGAAAAATATGCATATTTGACTTAGAGATTCAAGTAACAACTTAATTGCTAAAGTGCATATGACAAAGAATATGTTGTTCCCTTTGAATCTTAAAACCATTGATCCAAAGTGTTTGAAAGCTAATGTGCAAGATGACTCTCTTGGTGTTGGCATTGCGATTTGGGCACCTGAACTTTGAAGCACTCAAATCAATGGGAGACAAGAACATGGTTGATGGAGTTTCGTCAATCAACTATCACAATCAGTTATGTGAAGCTTGTCTTCTTGGAAAATATGCGAGGAAGAGTTTTTCAAAGGAGACAACATCAAGAACAAGTAAGCCACTCCAACTTGTCCACACCGATGTGTGTGGTCCAATCAATCCATCTTCTTTTGGTAAGAGTAAATACTTGTTGTTTTCTATTGATGATTTCAGTCGAAAGACTTGGGTATACTTCTTGAAGCAAAAATCTAAAGTTTTGTTGCTTTTATTTTTTTTAAAGAACTTGTCAAAAAAGAAAGCGGTGATGAAATAAAAGCATTAAGGTCCGATAAAGGAGGCGAATTCACTACGAAAGAATTTAATGACTTTTGTCAATCTCATAGAATTTGGCGCCCTCTAATAGTACCTTACTCTCCCCAACAAAGTGGAGTTGGAGAAGGGAAGAATAGAATAATACTTAATATGGCTAGGTGTATGTTGAGAGCTAAACATCTACCAAAAGAAATTTGGGCCGAGACTGCTTCTTGTGCAGTTTATTTGAGAAACAGGTCTCCAACAAAAAATGTGCTAGATAAAACTCCTCAAGAAGCATGGATCTGAGGAAAACCAAGTTTTAAGCACTTGAGAATTTTTAGAAGCATAGCATATGCTTATGTTCCACATCAAGGCAGAGAAAAACTTGACAATCGAAGTGTCAAGCATGTGTTTGTTGGCTATGACGCGAGTTCAAAAGGTTACAAATTGTACAATCCAACCAATAACAAGGTTGTGGTAAGTCGCGATGTTGAATTTAATGAAGAAGCAACATAAAATTGGGAGGCTCCGGAAGAACGAACATATGATTTTCTTCCATATTTTAGAGATGAAGAAGAACATGAGACCATGACACGTACAGAGGATGCAACCCCACCTCCTTCACCATCAAATGTTGCATCTCCGTCTACTCAAGAGAGTTCAAGTGAAAGACCGCATAGGATGAGGATCATCCAAGAACTCTATGATGACACAAAATAAATTACTAATTTTGATTTTTTTGTGTTGTCTCTTTGCTGATAGTGAACTAATGAATTTTGATGAAGATGTTACTGACAAAAGGCGGAGACAAGTCATCGAGGAGGAGATTCAGTCAATAGAGAAGAACGCCACTTGGGAGTTAACAACTCTTCCCAAGTATCATCGAGATATTGGAGTCAAATGGGTATACAAGGCGAAGAAAAATGTCCATGGAGAGGTAGGGAGATACAAGACAAGACTTCTGGATAAAAAACATAAACAAAGGCATGGTATCAAATACGAGGAAGTCTATGCACCTGTTGCCCGCATGGAGACGATCCGCCTATTGATCTCTTTGGAGGCACAAATGAAGTGGAAAATCCATCAACTAGATGACAAATCGGCATTCCTTAATGTATATCTTCAAGAAGAAGTCTATGTTGAGCAACCATTGAGCTTTGCGGTAAAAAATTATGAAGATAAGATGTTGAGGTTGAAGAAGTCTTATATGGGTTGAAGCAAGCTCCACAAGCTTGGAATAGTCACATTGACAAGTACTTTCAAAACAATGGGTTTATTCATTGTCTCCATGAATATGCTATTTACATTAAAGTTCATAATAATGGAGATATCCTACTTGTTTGTCTTTATGTTGATGATCTCATTCTAACGGGTAGCAAGCCAGTTTTGTTTGAAGCTTTCAAGAAAGCTATGTCCCTTGAGTTTGTGATGACAGACATAGGGCTCATATCATATTACTTCAGCCTAGAAGTGAAGCAAATGGAGGAAGGCATATTCATATCTCAAGAAAACTATACAAAGGAGATTTTGAAGAAGTTCAACATGTTCGATTGCAATCCTGTGAACACCCTAATGGAAAGTGGAATAAAATTGTCAAAGTTTGATGATGGAGAAGGTGGACTCCACTATGTTCAAAAGTCTCATAAGAAGTTTGAGGTACTTGACATGTACGAGACCAGATATACTCTTTGTGGTTGGAGTAGTAAGTCTCTTCATGGAAGCTCCTACCTCCACTTACTTAAAGGTCGCTTAAAGAATTATTCGTTACCTAAAAGGTACAATCGACCTTGGGCTATTTTATTCTTCTTCCGATGATTTTAACCTTTTCGGGTACTATGATAGTGATTATGTGGGAGATGTTGATGATAGAAAAAGCACATCGAGTCTAGTGTTTTTCTTGGGTGATTGTGTTATTTCTTGGAGTTCAAAGAAACAATCAATTATTACTCTCTCTACTTGTGAAGCTGAATACATGGCAACGGCATCATGTACGTGTCATGCTATTTGGTTGAGGAGATAGTTGAAGGAACTCAATTTGCCACAAATTGAGCCACAATGATTTGTGTTGATAGTAAATCTGCGCAACAACTTGCCAAGAATCTAGTGTATCATGATTGAAGCAAGCACATAGACACAAGGTATCACTTTATCTGAGAATGCATTGCCAAGAAAGAGGTAGAGCTCAAGTATGTGAAATCTCATGATCAAGTTGCGAATATATTTACAAAGCCTCTCAAGTTTTAATATTTTTAGAGATTGAGATCAAGCCTTGGAGTACGTAAAGAAGAAATATCAAAATTAAGGGAGAGATTTGTGGGAACAAAAGCTTGGAAACAACTAATTTGAAAACACTTGTTGAAATTAATAGCCAAAAATGTGAAAGTTGGCAACCACATTTGTAAAAGTTGGTAGTCAAAGTTTGGTAAGTTAGAGTTTGGCAACCAAACTTTGTGGAAATTAGCTGCCACATTTGTGTCTCTAATGATGTAATCAAGAGGTTCAAAACTCTATAAATAGAGTTGTAATTGAACACTTAAGACACATCTAAATTGAGAAAGTAATAGAGAGTAGAGAGAGTAATCCATAAGCTATTTCCTAGATTGTGAGAAAATAGTGTAGAAGTAATATTATTGTGAGTTGTAAGAAATAAAAGAGTGTTGAATAGAAGTCTTTTGACGCTACCATGTTTTCATCAATATTATTGTATTACTTATTCGGGTATCATATTTACCCATTTTAATATTTGGTGTCATTGTTACTCTCTTGCTATTGCTATTTAGTGTGGACATTATACTAGGTGTGATTATCATTTGTCCAACAGTTACCTCATGTTGTGAAGTATTCAACAACACGAGAGGTTGTTTAGTAATAGGATCTAAAGTTCCACAATTTACCTCATCATGTGACTACTCAATTTGTAGTATTTGATTACTATGGCAGCATTATTAATAATCATCTCCTTACCTTGGTCCAATTGCCTTTTACCAGTTACCAACAATGGTCCAAAGCATACTGAGTTGGTAAATTTAAATTAGGATCGATACGCAACTAAAAGTTTTCAATATCACCCTTATCATGTCTTGGATAATTATTTCGACTAGTCGGGGAACGTATATGACTACCAGCTAAATTTTTATGCACAACCTGTAAGAGTTAGTGTTTCAATTAATTTTGAAACAAAATTCATCCGTTAAAAGTTTTGAAATAACAAAATAATAAATGTGAGTTGTAACATTCTTTTTTGTTTTAATTCTACGTTATAGGATTTTGAAAGAGGCTTTTTAATTCTATGTTATGAAATTTTTGAAAGATAAGTTTTATTTTCAATTCATGAACCTATAATAAATTCTATTTAATTAAAGGTTTTTTTCTTGCAAAATTTTTGTCCTATAAATTGAGTTTCTCTTGGTTGAAAACATAACCATTCAAACAAAACTACTTTCCCTTGAAAAACACTTGTGAGACATTAATCAAAAGGTGAAATCACCATTTCAAGAATAGAAGAGCAACATTCTTGAATGGTACTTGTTTTGTGGCTTAGTTGAATCCCGAAGATAGAGTTGTTATTTATTTTTTAGTTTGCTTGTGGGAGAGACTCCAACTATCTTCAAGAAACGTATTAACGTGCCTCTAAGCCAAACAAGTTTTGTTTTTTGGAATCCTTGTATTTTTTATCATTCTTGTACATTTGTTCTAACAATTTGAAGATAGTTGTCTCTATGGCATCCACATCGATAACAAACAATGTTCCAAATTTTCCTAATCCTAATTTTGAAATATTTGATGGCAAAGACTTTCCTAGATGGCATGGAAAGATGGAATTCTTTTTAAGACGATTAAAGTTGGCATCTGTTCTTGAGAAACCTTGTCCTGAGGCTCCTAGTTCTAAGGTAGCAATGGATGAGGCTACTTTAATTAAAAAACAAATTGCCAAATGGAAAGATGATGATTGCTTATGCAAGAATTATATTCTTGAAGGAATGTCCAATAAATATTATGATCAATATTATATTAAGTGCAAATTTGCTAAGGAGATTTGGGATACTCTTAAAGGTATTCATTTAGTAGAAGAGACAAGTTCAAAGAAATTTCTTGTTTCAAATTATATGGAGTTCAAAATGGTTGATGACAAGTCAATCACTGAACAAGTACAAGAATTTCAACTTATAACTAATAAAATTGCTATATCTGGAATTGCTCTTGATGAAAACTTTCATGTTGGTGCTATTGTTGCAAAGCTTCCTCCATCTTGGAAAGAGTACAGATGCAAACTCTTACACAAGAAGGAAGATTTGACTCTTGAACAATTATTGCAGCACTTGCAAATTGAACAAGAGACACGATATCGTGACAATAACATCTTGAAAGAACCTATCATGAAAGCTCATGTTGTTGAAGAAAAATCGACCAAGAAGGAAGCTGGCAATAATAATTTTTTGAAGGCAAAGAAGAGTAAGTATTCCAAGAGTACTAATTCCAATTCTAAATCGAATGAATGTTATTATTGTCATAAAATTGGTCACTGATTGTAAAATTCTTAAAGCTGAAAAGAAGAAAGAAAAAAGCAAATAACAATACAAAAACTGAACTGGTGGCAATGGTCACAGAAGCATTTGTAGCGGGAGATCAAGTGGAATGGTGGATACACACTGGTGCAACTCGTCATATATCAGGTAATCAAAATTCTTTCACGACCTATGAATTAGTGGGGGGCGATAAAGTTTTTCATATGGGAAACTCATCCTCTGCTAAGGTTGTGGGAAAAGGAACTGTTGAACTGAAATTCACTTCCGGAAAGATGGTCACATTGATTGAAATATTGCATGTTCCTGATATTCGAAAGAACTTGGTGTCATCAGGTACGCTTCTTTCGAAGCATGGTTTTAAAATGATTTTTGAGGCAGATAAATTTATTTTGTCTAAACAAGGCATGTTTGTTGGAAAAGGTTATGCGGCAAATGGAATGTTTAAACTCAATATTGAAAATGAAAGTATTTCTGCTTATGTTGTGGAGCCTTTAAATTTATGGCATGAACATCTTGGTCATGTGAATTTTAGATCCATTCAACTTATGGTGAAAAATGGATTAATTAAAGACTGTGGAAAGGATCATGTTGCTAAGTGTATTACTTGTAGTAAATGTAAAATAACAAAGAAACCTTTTAAGTCTGTTGAAAGGATATCCACACTTTTGGAGTTAATCCACACTGATATTTGTGAGATGGATTGTTTATCACGTCATGGAAAGAGGTATTTTATCACTTTCATTGACGATTACTCAAGGTATACATATGTCTTTCCATTAAAAACAAAAGATGAGGCATTTGAGACTTTCAAAACGTATAAAGTAGAAGTTGAAAATAAATTGAGTTTGAAGATTAAATCAATTAGATCTGACAGAGGTGGAGAGTATTTAAAATCAGATTTTATTGATTTTTGTGAAAAAGAATGCATTGAGAAACAATTGACTATGTCTTATACAGCACAACAAAATGGTGTAGCAGAAAGAAAAAATAGAATTTTTATTGAAATGGTTAACTCTATGCTTTATGGATCTGGTATCACTCAAAATTTGTGGACTGAAGCCTTATTTTCTGCATGTCATATTTTGAATCGAATTCCTTCCAAGAAACATGATTCATCTTCGTATGAACTTTGAAAGAATCGAAAGCCGAATATAAATTATTTTAAAGTATGGGGTTGTTTGGCTCATGTTAGATTACCAGATCAACATTTGACTAAGATTGGCTATAGAGGAGTAGATTGTGTATTTATTGGTTATTCACAAACCAGCAAGGCTTATAGATTTTTGAATCTTGAGACTCCAAGCCCTCACACAATTATTGAATCGATGCATGCTAACTTTTTTGAGCATATATTTCCTAAGAGAAAAGAAACTTTGGAACAAGATACAAGTTCTTCTATATCTCCTCTTAAAAGAAAAATAGTTGAACCTTTGGAAGAAACTCAACAAAGACGTAGTGCAAGATCAGCCAAACCAAAAGACTTTGGACCTAATTTTCAAGTCTATTTAATTGAAAAGGATCCTGAAAGTTATGTTGAAGCAATGACTTCACATGATGCTCCTTTCTGGAATGAAGCTATTGATGATGAAATGCACTCTATTATGTCAAATAATACATGGATTTTATCAGACCTCCCTCCAAGATGTAAGTCTATTGGTTGTAGATGGATCTTTAGAAAGAAATTGAAATCTGATGGTACCTTAGATAAGTACAAAGTTCGCTTGGTAGCAAAAGGTTTTACTCAATTGAAAGATATTGATTATTTTGATACCTTTGCACCTATAGCTCGAATGACTTCTATTCGACTCTTGATTGCTTTAGCCACAATTCATAGTCTGATAATACATCAAATGGACGTGAAGACTGCATTTCTGAATGGAGATCTAGATGAAGAAGTTTACATGAAACAACCAGAGGGATTTGTTGTTCCTGGTCAAGAACACAAAGTTTGTAAGCTTCTTAAATCTCTTTATGGATTAAAACAAGCTCCAAAACAATGGAATGAGAAATTTAGACGAGTAATGATTTCTAATGGCTACTCAATCAATGGGGGTGATATTTGCATATTTAGTAAATTTCAAAACAAATCTGGTGTTATAATATGTCTTTATGTAGATGATATGTTGATCTTTGGAACTAATATTGAAAGAGTCAAAGAAACAAAAATTTTTCTAGCTTCTCAATTTGAAATGAAAGATCTTGGAGAGGCTGATGTAATTTTGGGTATTAAAATCATAAGATCGGCGAATGGCTTGACTCTTACTCAATCAAGTTATATTGAAAAGGTTCTAAAAAGGTTTGGTCACTTTGACGACAAACCTGCTCCTACACCATTTGATCCTAGCATCAAACTAATGCGGAACTCTAGTGATGTTCTTGATTAGTTGACATATTCTCAGATTGTTTGGAGTCTTATGTATGCCATGCATTGTACCAGGTCGGATATTGGTTACGCAGTAGGAACTTTGAGCAAGTTTACTAGTAATCCTGGAGTTGAACATTGGAATGCCTTAATTTGTGTTTTAAGATACCTGAAGGGTACAATTAATGTTGGCCTACATTATTCTACATTTCCAGTTGTTCTTGAAGGCTATAGCTATGCTACTTGGAATTATGATACAAATGACTCTAAATCTATTACTGTTTCGATTTTCACTTTGGCTGGAGCAGCGATCTCTTGGAAATCAAAGAAACAGACATGTATTACTCACTCAACCATAGAGTCAGAATTTATAGCTATGTCTTCTGCTGGAGAAGAAGTTGATTGGTTGCGATCTATGCTGATAGATATTCCTTTGTGGAGTATGCCAGTACCACCTTTAACTATCTATTGTGATAATCAAGCTGCTATATTTCGGGCTTCAAGTGATTGCTACAATGGCAAGTCGAGACAAGTTCGTCTCAAACACAATCATGTGAGGAGATTATTGGAGGAAGACATGATATCACTTCAATATGTGAAGCCTAGGTTTAATTTAGCGGATCCTTTGTCTAAAGGGTTAGGCAAAGAGTTAGTGGTGGAAACTTGTAATGGGATGGAAATAAAGCCTGTTGTAAATTAATTGTACTTTATGGTAACCCTACCTAATGATGTAATCTTGGGTTCAAAGGGAAAAACAAGTAAAGTTACAATTGTGAAGCACATCAATAAAATTCCCATTTTCTCTAAATAAATTTATAAGACCGATCTCGGTTGGAGTTAGTAAGAAAACTCTTGATAATTTTTTTTGATATTCCTACTAAAGAGAAGGATGAGATTATATTCTCTTAATAAGTCTATAAATCGATTTTGATTGGAGTGTGTAGGAATATTCTTGATAGATTTACCTATACTTTGTTGTAAAGGAGGATGAGATTAATTTCTCTTAATGAAGTTCATAGACTATTTGGTCGGAGTATGCAAAGTTACTCTTGATGAATTCATCACACTAAGTGCGAAGTGGAGGCCGCCTCAATAAGATTTTAACAGGGAAATCTTAAAGCACTTGGCTAAATGGATTCAGGACACATGGCCGTAAGGTGTCAAGGGATTTCGATTTTCACCGGAACATAGTGATATGCGTGGAGTATTTCTCTATTTCATTCAGTGAACCACTTAGTTCAAGATTCGTTCACTAAGTAGTCAGTGATTTAGAAAGTCTTCACTAGCTAATGGTTCAAGTCCAAAAGACACCATTATTGATGCATGTTGCTAGATTAATGTCTCAAAATATTTTTTGAATTTTTCAAAGATAAAAAAAAATTAAAAATCTTGAAACAAGTGAAGGATTGTAAGAGTTAGTGTTTCAATTAATTTTGAAACAAAACTCATCCGTTAAAAGTTTTGAAATAACAAAATAATGAATGTGAGTTGTAACATTCTTTTTTGTTTTAATTCTACGTTATAGGATTTTGAAAGAGGCTTTTTAATTCTATGTTATAAATTTTTTGAAAGATAAGTTTTATTTTCAATTCATGATCTATAATAAATTCTATTTAATTAAAAGTCTTTTTCTTGCAAAATTTTTGTCCTATAAATTGAGTTTCTTTTGGTTGAAAAGATAACTATTCAAACAAAACTACTTTCCCTTGAAAAACACTTGTGAGACATTAATCAAAAGGTGAAATCACCAATTCAAGAATAGAAGAGCAACATTCTTGAATGCTACTTGTTTTGTGGCTTAGTTGAATCCCAAAGATAGAGTTGTTATTTATTTTTTCGTTTGCTTGTGGGAAAGACTCCAACTATCTTCAAGAAACGTATTAACGTGCCTCTAAGCCAAGCAAGTTTTGTTTTTTGGAATCCTTGTATTTTTTTTATCATTCTTGTTCATTTGTTCTAACACAACCAAAATCTAATTTTCAGCTTCATTATCTTCTTCATTGCCGTACTTTTGAGCTTGCAAATCAGTAAATTTTTCAGTTGTTTGCCGCCTTTTTTCATCATTTCCTCTTCCAACAAAATTGGCCTTACACAACTCAAAATTTTCAGCAACTTCACCATCACCTGTAGCAATTAGTTTCTGCCCCGAATCAGCTATTGGTGCCGCTTTCACCAATGGCAATGTACCAGTCGCTGACTTTTACGCTACAACAATAGCTAAGTTGGATTTCTCACTTGTAACGCCTCTGTTTTGAGATAGTTGTTTCCCCAATTCGGCAATCGACTCATTGATCAAATTAGTAGCATTATTAAGAACTTCATCTGTTAAATTTTCCACAACCTTGCCAACATTCAAATCAGTTGAAGCTAACTCCTTTGTGGAAGATGCTTCAGCCATTTGGCTTCTGTGATGACCCGATCCCTCAAGTCATGATGACACCTACTATAATCCACCATTAGGTAAGCCAACCCATTCTCAAATCGAAAAGTAATGAGTGTAAGGGTAGAACTAAACAGAGTTAACACTAAACAATGAAATAAGATAGAAGCGGAAGCAAGCAAAAATCTATGTACAAGAGAATCCCTCCCAGAACCTAAAAGTCACAAGTACACAGTTGTCTAAAATGAAAGTACAAGTCTCAAAAGTGGACCACAACAACAAAGTCGTCTCAAAGGCAAAAGACTAGCTAAACATATATATAGAAGAAGACAGGCTGATCCAGGACGCCAAGTGCTCACAAACTTCGTTTTAAGTCAAAATCCATAAAAGGGCCTAGAATTATCCTGGAAGCCTCGGGATCCGAACGAAGGACCGTTCTAAACCAAACTCAACACTTCAGAGCTAACCACGCTAAAAAAAATTCTCATTTGAGCTCATTTACTCAGAATGTTGACTAAAGTCAAGCTTAGGCCTTAACTTGAAAGATAAAAGACATAATACATAAACATGACCCTTAACTTGGTGTCAGGGGACAACTATGACCTTTAACTTTGGTTGTGCACAAGTAGTCACTTAAACTTGTATAAAATTGAACAAATAGACACATTCGTCCTACATGGCACCCTACATGACAATTTTGTGTCCTACGTGGCATCCTACGTGTATTATATATGCTATGTAGGACATGTGTGTCTATTTGTTCAATTTTATACAAGTTTAAGTGCCTACTTGTGCACACTCAAAGTTGGAGGGCATAGTTATACGCTGAAGCCAAGTTAATGGTCCTATTTATGTATTATGTCAAAGATAAAATGCCTAATCGCACAAACTCGCACTGAAAGACTCGGGAGTCGTGCTGATCACACTACTAGTCTAAAATGTCCCTTCCAAAATTGATGGAATAGTCAAAATTAGATTCAGAGATGATCTTCTTGAACTTTTGATAAAAATGTATGTTCAAGGTTCAAAAGCTTCAAAACACAAAAACTCGCATAAGAACCAAATGAACGACCATGTGACTAAACTGTCAGTCCCATCAAGTCAAAAATGACTTGGGTTCGCTATAGGAATGCTCTAAACGATGAACACAAGGCATACCACAAAAATGACCTGGATTGTTCCAATATAGAGGAAAATCATCATTCATGACTTCTTGTTATTGTTCCAATACTTTCCAGTTTTCTCATCCAAATAAAATAACTTAATTCTTTTTGGATACTTATCAAGAAGATCAACCAAAACCTTCACTCTTTTCGTACTAGATCTCGATATAATCTGTGTCGCTTTATCAATTGCTAAAGGTTTTTCAACGGCTGAAGCAATTGATAATAAAGCTTTTCTTGCAAACTTATTAGGTGGAAGGCGAAAGAAATCCATGTCAAAGCTATAGAGGTTTATTCCTTAAGGTTGAACCATTGTGACCATGAAAACACCCTATATACGATTTCTTCACTCTTGAATTGCAAATAACGTACATGAGTAGAAAGTGCTATTACAAAGCCCTCAAATTGATCAAATCTGATGAAGAAGTGTCTATGGGCAAGCCAACCTACCAAACAGTTGCCTTTGATGCCAAGTTGATTGGGTATTAAGGTACGAATATCATTCAAATCAGGATGACCATAGGAGAATTTGATAACTATCGCCTCGTGTAATCCTTCTTCCCTTGTGAATTCAACAATCTCATCCATAGTAAATTTGATAGTAGGTTCGCCATAGACCAACTCAACTGGATTTAAAATTGTTTTGATTACGAGTTTAGAAGAAGAATTAGCATGAAGGAGAGATGCATAGTTGATCTTAGAAGACGTCTCTCCCACAACATGAGGCTGGGGAGAGGAGGGAGCAGCCATGGCAGTACTCAAAGCTCCATGTTGCCAAGAGAGAGAGAGCGACTGCTTTCTTTTTTACCGGCTTAGTCCAAAAAAAGAAAAAATAATATTGAAATAAATAGTCATTATATGTAGGGATAGCAATGGGGCAGGGTGGATTCGGGGCGGGGCGGGTTTAAGGCTATGTAGGGGGGGCGGGTTTAAGGTTGTGTGGTGCGGGTCGGATGCAGGGCGGGTGGAGTGGGTTTTTTAAAAATTAATATGGGGCGGGGCGGGTTGCGGGTATATGTGATTTTATGTGGGTTCAAACTTAATTTTAACGTTTTACATGTTATAAGAGTGATATAACATTATTTATTAAGATAATTTCATTAAAGCTACTAAAATATTCAAGATAATAAATGAAAATGGTTCAATAAAAAATAATACAATTTCTTACATGTTTCCCAATTGACCTCTAAAAAACAAAATTTTATGTCATTATCCTATTAAATTAATACAACTTAATGAAAAATAAATTTATTTTTATGAATTTTATTTGTAGTATCAAACATAACTAGAAAAAGAAAATGTTAAAAAAATTATGCGGGGAGGGTCTATGCGGGGCGGGGTGAAAATGAAAAGAGTTGTAATGTGGGGCGGGGTGGGGCGGATTAAAAATTTAGTGGGTTAAGCTCAACCCGCACTGCCCCCGCCCTACATCGCCCCATTGCCATCGCTAATTATATCTAAAGAGGAAATAAAAAATAAAACATGGTCGGAACTCTACTATCTTGGAATTTCAGCCACTTGTCATGTTTAAGGAGTTTTAGATATTCTGCCATACGGAAAAAGTTTAAAAATACCCTTAAACTATGTGAAATAAATGAATATACCCTAAGTTGATAGTTTGGTCCAAAAATGTCTTTGACGTCAACAGTTTGTTCCAAAATGTCTTTATTGTTAGTTAATGGGTCAAAAATGCCCGTTGTGAAATAAGTATTATTTTTTTCTTTTTAAATACATTCTTTTCCTAATGATGATTTTTTAAATTAGAAAATATTTATCATACTTCAATTCAGAAAGATTAAGAAATAAAAATATTGGGATAATGCATAAGTAACACCTCTAAACAATCACCTAAATTCCAGTGACACCCCTTAATTTAACTAGAGCCATATTACTCCCGAAGTCACTTTTTTCATATTTTCGTGCACCTTTCATGCTAACGTGGCACCTTCAACCAAGTAAGTTGGTTGTGTTTATACACATGCACCTGCCACATCAGATTTTATTTTTTTCTAATAATTTTTATTTTTTAAAAAAATATTCTTATTTTCTTTGTCTTGTATTCAAATTAAGTTAATATACACAATTTTTTTAAAAATATTTCTTTGTACTTAAACTTTTTTCTTTTACCTTCATTCATTGTTTTTTCTCCTTTATTTTTCTATTGATTTTATTTACTCTTTTTATTTTCTTTGTCTTTCCTTTTGATTGGATTTTAAATTTAATTTCAAATGCTTTTTATTTAAAATATGTTAATTTCGAATGGATATCAGAATAAGTGAAGAAAATCAAATAAAACAGAAAAAATTAAAACATTAAAATTAAAGGACACTTTTTAATTATTTTTCTATAAAATACACATAATCTTTTAAAGAATTAAAAGTTAGAAAATAAGAAATTAAGGAAACAAAAAAAATAAAAAGTTTAAAGTGAGGAAGAAATTAAAATAAATATTTTACATAGAAAGAACTGAATA
>JAJOOS010026667.1:0-14581 GCA_029582725.1 Solanum chiquidenum
CAAATATATTATTGTTAAGTCTATTTTGCCTATGTGTCAATTCTTGTCTTTTTGCTATAATTATTTCAGCTAGTTTTTGTCTATATTCGTTACTCTTGTTTTTCATTGTAATTTTAAATATTGAATATATTTATATTCCATTTTAGATATATTATCTATTAATTGATCTAATTTATCGTGTTCTACAAAGTGTCCCTATTCATGTCTTATCTGCTGTTGTACCACCTAATTGTGTAATAAAAGAGCTTCATAGAATTTTCGCTAAGTTTTTCTGGAGCAATAAGGTGGAGGGTAGGAGCAAACATTGGGCTGCCTGGGAGAAAATGTGCTTGCCAAAGCAAGAAGGGGGCTTGGGATACAGATCTATGTTTGAAGTATCAAAGGCTATGCATGCCAAATTATGGTGGAAATTCAGGACACAAAATTCTACTTGGACTAACTTCACGTGGAATAAGTATTGTAAGAAGCAAATTCCAACCCTTGTTGAGTGGAAAGGAGGATCTCAGTCATGGAAACATATGTTAGAAAATAGGGACTTAGTTGAACAATATTTATGGTGGGAACCTAAGGAAGGTACTTCATCAGTTTGGTATAATAATTGGACCCAACTTGGACCATTATATAAACACCAAATAGAAGTACATACTTGTCACCCTTTAGTGGACATTGATATTTTTATGAAGGATACTGGTTGGGACTATGAGAGTATGCAACAGTTCATCCCTAATAACATCATTGAGCATGTTAAAAGCCATTTGAATCATGTGAAAAAGAATGAGGAGGGGGTAACCTTGGTGGACTAAAACTAGCACTGGTAAATTCACTATTAAGAGTGTATTGGATGTATTGAGAAGAAGAGATGATGTTAATGAACAATTCCAAAAGATATGGATGAAGGAAGTCCCACTTAAGATATCTTTCTTTGGCTGGAGGGTCTGGACAAACAGGGTACCAACAGCAGCTGTGTTAGCTCTTTGGAACCCAAATATATCAAAACTGTGTTGTTGCTGTGCTGCACCAGAAAGGGAAACTTTGGAACATCTGTTTCTAAAAGGAGAAATAGCTACTGAGATATGGGAACACTATGCTAATGTTGCAGGGCTACTAGGGCCCTGGATACAAATCAAGCAGACTATAGACAAATGGTGGACAGCCAAGGGGAACTATATGCAAATGTACATTTTCCAAGCCATACCTACTCTGATTTTATGGTTCCTATGGAAAAGAAGGAACTCAGTCCTCCATGGAGGGTCATATAATACCACAAGGTCATTTGGGACATTAATTATATGGTCCAGAAGTTGCTCAAAAGAAAATTTGGACTTGATCAAATCCCAAACACCTGGCATCAAATAGTTGCTGCAATTGAGGTCTTTAGACCCAAAATCAAGACTAAATGGGTAAGATGGTCTCCTCCACCTTGTGGGTGGTGGACATGCAACACTGATGGGGCATCTAGAGGTAATCCAGGCCCAAGTTCTGATGCTTTTTGTGTCATAAATCAGCATGGAGAACTAATTTGTGCAAAAGGAATCATGCTTCATGATTCTACTAATTTGGTGACTGAGGTGATTGCTATAAGATTAGGATTACAATTTTGTGTGGAAAATCATATTCCAAGGTTAATTGTTGAATTTGATTCCCTTGCAGCAGTGAACATAATTAATGGTATTTGGGAAATTCCTTGGAATGTGACATTGGAGGTCAATTCCATTAGGAAGCTGTTGGATTCAATCATAGCAAGAGTACAACACTCCTTAAGGGAGGGAAATACTCTTGCTGATTATTTAGCTAACATGGTTTTTCGTTTTGCAGATAATTTTGAATTCAAAACTTTCCAGGAAATGCCAAACACAGCCAAGAGGATTATTAACTTGGACAAAAAGAGCACACCACAGATGAGGATAAGAAAATGCACAACAATATAAGCATGGTTTTAAAGGTCCAGAATCGGGTTTTCTTGAAATTCTAAAGTTTTGTTTTTTGATGATACTGATCCTGAGTACATAATGTTGTCTGAACTAAGTTATGTTGGTTAAATATATCATGCACCAGGTGAGAGCTTG
Organism: Solanum chiquidenum; assembly: GCA_029582725.1. Taxonomy (NCBI): domain Eukaryota; kingdom Viridiplantae; phylum Streptophyta; class Magnoliopsida; order Solanales; family Solanaceae; genus Solanum; species Solanum chiquidenum. The sequence goes on from JAJOOS010026667.1 coordinate 2,067, forward strand.
AGGTGTTACAGATGATATAAGACCAGGACACATTACTCTTAGTGCTTAGTGATTAAATATCACATACAGACTATAGAAGTTCAAGTATAACAATATATCATCTTGTGCAAAGATTCGGTATAGGTGAAGATTAATGGGATAGAAGTTAACAGGGTACCTATGACGCTAACATATCTGATGAAAGTCACAGTAGATGAAGCATTCTTGAGCAAAACCAATTAGTGGAATCACCGTCAACAACAATAGTTCATAAATTTTTAAAGATTTAGATTTCGATGGTGGTATTAACCCCAATTGGGGTTCAACCCATCAGGATTTAGAGCTAAGAAAATGAACGGACTAACAACAGGATGGTGACGATAGGAAACCTCAACGCTACAACAACACATAAAGAGAATAGAAGGGCATCTTCATTCAAATCTGCAGCTAGTAGAAGTTTAGACGAATTACCTGTTGAACCGATCTAGAAGCACCCGAGCTGATTAGCTTCAATATGGAGGAGCAAGTTGGTTTGGGCGAAGCAACACCCGTATTTGAGCTATCCAGAGAGATTGAGCAGAAGCAACTAGGAAGATGAAGAATCTTTTATTAACTTTCCTAAATGTGAGCTTTATGTTTTTTTATTATTCCTGCACCAAGTTCATTGGGCCAGGCCACTGTTGGGCCTGGTATTGTACATAACTCAATTTCCCTTTTTCATAATAAAAGGCATAATGCCTGACTTTTAATTTATTTTATTTTATTTTTTAAAAAGTACGAGAATATTGAATAAATTGAGGGAAAGAAACCTAAAGAATTCAAGTTAACATCACGCTTCGTCCTGCTTCTTACTATGGTAATGAACCTACTACTAAGTGGGAAAGTCGTTGCAACAAGAAATGTGTGCGGATGTACATACAATAACGAAAATGAATGGGTGAAATATCTTACTACCATCATACCGTGCTCGCATTGTCTCATTTCATGGATGGAATCCTAGGGTTCTTTCGAACCAGAAATAGAGATAAGTAATTTAGATTTTGACATATATATATATAATAAACCCTTGTGTTTTAATTTTCTTTTTAATTTCGTCATTGTTATAATATACGTATGAAGTAATTGCCTTTTAGATCGATACTTAAGTACCATCATAGTTTGATATAAAGTGTATTAGTACCATACACATTCCCATTTTTTTCAAATAAGGTGCACCGTTGTGGGGACTAAAAAAAATCATTAATTTATTCAATTTAATTAATTTAAAAGAAAGAATTTTAGAAAGAATTTAGGAGTCGCCGCCTAATTTTAGGATAATTAGGAAGTCAATTAAATAATTAACAAAAAATATTCTACAAAATCAATAGATTCTAGGTAAGAGTTCAAATGATTCAAAAGATAAGGTATTAGCACCTTTCAGAATCCACAACTGTAGATCCTGGTTGAATTCGTTGTTTCAAATTGAGGAGGAGATAAAAATAATGGATAAGTATAATAAAACATGAAATATATAAAAATAATAAAGTAAAACAATAATATGAGAAACGGCCTAATGTTTGTATAGTCAAACATACACATAAACCACGATAAATAATTTCAAAAATGTATTCGAATATCTTCCTTGGAAAGCAACTCGGTATACCTATAAACATACTTGGTAAAAATGTTAGTAATAGATTAATATGAATCAAAGTAAATAAAACAAATAATAACTCAACAATAAAACTCATCTTATATACATGGGAGGCCTTGAAAATTGATAGTAATTTCTTCACCAGCCAATTTTAACTTGTAATGTATAATGTGTAATATGAACTTAAACTAAAATTTCTATCTTTTAAGATGGGGAGGCCTCAAAAATCGGCGAAGAAATATTTTCAATGGTAATTTTTCAACATAAAATCACATGAAACTAATAAAAACAATATAAAGTAATATGTAACATCTAAATAATAATCAACATAACAAAATAATAAAAGTAACATTCATAAAATGGACTTAGGGTAATGAATTGGTTCACCTATGGGGTTTGGTAGATTTCATTGCGGCGCTTAAGATTTTTGGGTCATGACATTAAGACAGGGTACTTTCAAAACATTTTAATGAGATCAAAATTTACCTTTTTTGTGTTAAGTAATATCACAACCATTAAGATACTCAAATTCGATCATAGCACAATAAGCATCCGATATTATGAAACCACATCAAAAGCACCTTATAGATATGTGTAACATCCCAAAAATTTCTAAGTTAAGACTCGAATCATTCTTCATTTGTGAATAAGATTATATCGAGTGATTCTTAAAAAAAAATTGGTGTTAAGGTCACTAGATGTAACATCTCGGATTTCAAAAAGAACTAAATAGAAATTCGTTCAAGTCATCCATCAGTTTTTAGTTTTGAGTTAACTTCAAACGATCATATCTCTTAGAATATAAAGAGTTACGTGGACCATGACCTCCCAAAATGAAGGTCTTTGAGTCCTCTTTCCAACGCCACCACGTTTGCTTAATTTTGAGCTCGGAGTAAAAAGTTATGCCCGTTTGAGTGAAGCCTCTCTATTTAAGACATTTCATCCGTTTTAGAAAGGATATTTTGGTCTTTTACTTTTCCCACTAGGCTTAGAACATTTTTCCTCACCCAATTAAGGGTGTAATCAGATCTAAACCCTTCTTTGTCGTTCCTAAACACTTAGAAAAAAAAGAGAAGAGTTCAAGAGGAGAAAGTGCTAGGTTTTGAGCATTTGTCAAGATCCTGTTGATTTTTGCCAAGAACATTGTTCTTTCCAGGTATGTATGGCTTATCATAGTGATGGACTTGTTCTTTCTCATTCCATACATCTAATTTATCCATGAAATCGTTGTATTCAAAGAGTTCTTGAGTAGTTCATGATTTTGTTCAATTCTTGAACAATGGAAGTTGTGAATTCTTTCGTGTTGTTGATCTTTGGTAAAATTTGTGTTTCCCAAAGGGATTGTGTTGAATTCCTCTTGTATTATTGTTGGGTTAATGAATCAAGAAGTATTTAGGAGAATTTATCCCATTTTAAACGAGTTAGGACCCTAAATTGAGAAGAAAAAATTGACGTCTTTCTAGGAAAGGGGCTGGGGCGGCACGCCACCCATAGTGCCATGACTTTTACTGTGTAGTTTGGGGCCTGGCACCCCGCGCCAACAGTGCGCCAGGGTTGCCTGGTCCCTTTTTCTTTCTGTGCTTCTTTTCGAACATGTTCCTTTGAATCGTGACTATGTTCTCCTCTTTGTATTAGCTCATAAAGACTATATTAATCCTTGAGAGATTCTACATGTCTTAATTTACATTCCAAACTAAAGTGAGTTTAAGATAAAAGTTCAAGAGCTTTTATTGAGTTGATTTTGAGCTCTTGAGTCTGAGTATTGAGTTTCCTATATTGTCATTGAGATCCTTGAGTTGATTCGTTCATGTCTATATTTCAGTATGAACTCTATTTTGAGTTATAAATATTGAGAATCTCTTAAAGCCAATATTTGTGTTTTAAACTGAGTTTTTGAGGAAAGTTTAAAGAGACATTTTGAGTAAAGTTTAAGGGAACTAAGTATTCCCAAATGTATCATTTTTACATTCAGAAAAGAGAAACTTTGATATCTAAAAAGAATTTATGAGTTCAAAGGTATTTCAGAGCAGTTACCTCTTTTAAGAAGATAGTTTGAGCAATTATCTCAAACCAGATGTTTAACACATTTGAGCATGAGTATATATTATTGGGAGTAGTATTGATCACCGATATGGGGATGAGTTCAAACAACTCAAAATCCTCATAACCATGTATGCCAACATGGGTTAAGGATCATACTTTTTAGATGAATCCTTAGTGCCTTCGGGTAGAGCTTAGTGGATCCACTTAGTTGAGGTGTTCCATACCCTGGCAAGGTATATGACAGTTCTTGCGGCGTGGGCGAGATACTATATCATCACGTAGCTCATAGTGATGGTTGTCGGCTAGAGAATCTCCCAAATAAGAGTAAAAAGTGTCTTATTGTTTTTTTATACATAATTGAGTTTAAAGCTCCTGTTTTATAATGTTTTTAATAATGCATCTATCATTGTTGCTTTTGTATTGGAGTTGAGGTGAGGTGAGTTTGTCTTCCAGCCTTATCAGTTCAATTATCTATGCTTTCAGTTCTCCTTGCATACTCGTACTCAATGTATTGATGTCATTCGACCTACATCCTTTTATGATGTAGATACATGTGTTCAGGATTATCAACAGTCGCTTCGTTGAGATCACTCTACACCCTACTTAGCTTTTGGTGATATCCCTCTTTAATAGTACATGCTTCATAGATAGTTATAGTTGAGGAGTCTTTTAGTGTTTACTTTCTTTTGAATTGTTTTACAAACTATTAATATTGCTATTGAGTATTTTCCAGACTTTTTGAGTTGAGTATATTGAGTTTAATGGATTTAATTTAGTTTTAAGTCTATTATTGCTTGAGTTAGTTTTCCGTTTGTAGTCAGCCAGGATGAAGGTTTGCTTGGGGACCAGTAATGGTTCTTGAGTGTCGGCCACGTCCAGGGTGTAGGCTCGGATAGTGACAATATGATAGTTCACATAGTTGCCACATCATTCTTACCGAGTCCAATTGTGCATATTTAAATCAAGACTATTAATCAATGAAGTAAAAAATAATTTAAATGATGCAACAATTTGTATAATAGTTAAACATAACAGTGTGCTCCAACACATGAAGCAACGACTATGGAGCCTCTACGAAAAAGAATACTAACTCGATACAAAACTAAAAAATGTAATGAATGTAGTAAAAAGAGTCAACAAAACCCCACGAGCAAGAATATATGCTCACCAAAAATCAAGATGAATAAGCAAGTCCTTCTCAAATTTCTCAAACCTCTAGAACCTTCTCCTACCCACTACCTAACACACACTATAAGAACTAGTATTAAATGAGGCAAAAAAAATATGATAAAATAGTACAATTTCACATATAACAGTCAAATCGTGAAAACTTGGTGAAATCATCAATGAATAAATAGTCAATTTTAGTTTATTATGTTCAAAATCAAGTAAAGGCCTATTAATGTCAAACTCAAGTCAATCAAAGTATTTTCATGTCAAATATTAGGTTATGAGGTACATACTTGTTGAAAAATTCCACGGATAAGGTGAAGTTCATTCAAGAGGCACTTCTCAAAACTCAGAACATACAAAAGAGTTATGCATATTAGAAGGTATAAGATTTGTAGTTCATGATTGGAGAGAAGGTATTGTTAAAGGTATCATCCATAAAGGGTTTTATGAGGTTTGGAAAGAAGAACAAACTTAGCCCTAGGTTTATTAAGCCATTTGAGGTATTGTAGTGTATTGGCGAGGTGACCTATGAATTGGCTTTACCTCAAGGTTTATCAAGTATTCATATGGTATTTCATATTTTGATGCTAAATAAGTACTATTTTATGATTTTTCATGTAATTTAATGGGATATGGGGCAAATGGATCAAAATTTGTCCTTGAGGAGAAGTCTATAACTATTTTGGATAGACAGATTTAGAAGTTGAAATCCAAGGATATACATTCTACAAATGTGTAGGGGATGCATCTTCTGATGAAGGAATCCACTTGTACTGCATTAGACAAGCGGAGCAGAATTCCCAAATTTTTGATCGACCATTTTACGTTTGGGGACAAACATGTAATTTAGTGGTCGAAGATGTAATAACTCTCATAGTTATTTTGTGTTTTCTGTCTAATTTCCCTTATTGACCCCTAGTAACATTATTTAGTTATTTCTAACTTGTAGAGATAAGCGACATGATTTCTAAGTGATTAGATGCGTTTTGAGAGAAGATTTCCAGTTTTGTAAGTTCAAAATTTGACTAAATTTGACATTTTAGATAACAAATTGGATTTGACAATTCCACTAAATTCGAAAGGTGATTTATGACTTGGTTGAATAATTAGCATGAACCTCAAGGTGTTCAGGAGTGATTTGGACTACTAAGTTAATTTTTAGGTTTTTAGAAATTTTGAGTTGACCATGATAAACAATTAGTCAAGACAATCTTAGATCGGTGATTTGATGATTCCAACTGGCTCGAAACATGTTTTATTATTGATTTGCATATTTGATTTATGTTTGAAAGGGGGGTTAGAATGATTTTTCTAGGGTCGAATTTAAATTTGGATGAATTTTTGAGGTTGTGGTCATCCTGGTGCAATGTTCCTTCTTTGCATTCCAAGAGTACCACCGTGATCACGAAGTGAATGGGTTTAGTGGGTTTTGTGTTAATATCGAGGGCATTATGTTTAAAAGAAGTCGCATCAGTGAAGGTTTTATGGAGAAATTAGTTTGTTGAAGAGGCTATATGGGATGCCGAAGTGGATATGAAAGTTAGATACCCTAATTTATTTGTTCTTCGTGATGGATATATTGAAGGTAAGATCTCTTCCCCTATTTCAGACTCAACACATATGCTTTCTGGTTGAATATTTCAGTTTCTGTGTTATATTCGTGCGTTGTGTGCTCTTTCAAATTCTTGTGACCTTGTGATAAGAGAAAAATATCATATATATACTAAACTAGTGAATTTGTCCGCGCTTCGCGCGGCTATAAAAGACGATAAGATATCAAACATACGATAATAAAATATTCATATAAAATATAAAATAAAGATAAATCATAAAGAGAACATACGAAATAAATAAATAATGTTACATCATTCTTATGACCTTAATCATTAAAAAACAGACGAAAAAAATATGAAATTAATACATAATTATTCGATTTCATTTCGACGTGACGACGTCTAGCCCCACAAGTTGTTCACCATACAAATAGCCTTCCTTTTGTTCTTCAAATCACCCAAAAACATGAATATAATAAGCACCGGAAACATAACTTAAAAAGGCAATAATGTGATATTTTTACTATGTCTTAGGTTGTCTCAATTTATAACACTATAATATGAAATATCAAATATTGTCATGAATATAACTATTAATTATTTTAGGGATTATGAGGATAAAAAGTTATGGGAGTGATAAATATCAAGACCATTAAATTTTACATTAAATAATATGAATGAATGATTAATTGACATATTTAATGTATTATATAATATACAAAATAAAGAGAAATCATAGAAAGAACATATGAAAAAATAAAATAATGTAATATTATTCCTATTATCTTATTCATTAAGAAATAAAAGAAAAAATACACTCCCACAAGCCGATCACCATTCAATAGTTTTCATATTATACTTCGAATTAAATTAAAACATGAATATAATAAACATAAAAAACATAACAACTTAAAAAGATAATGTAATCATTTTTACAAAGTTTTACAATATCTTCATTTTTAACTCTACAATATAAAATACCAAATAATATTTTAAAATATGGAGGAATACATTCAACACTACATATAAATTAGATAGACATAACTATATTATTTCTTTAATCATCCTTTCTAAGTATACCATAACTGAATAAAGAATAAAACTCATAACAATAGATGAATAAATTATACAAAGAAAAAAAAACAGAAGATGGTCTTAATTTTCACAATTCTTTTAATTTTCTAAAGAAAGTTCATCAAATACGAAAAAATAATAGATAATTTAATTTAATTAGCTGCCAAATGAGTGACTATTCTAATTTCTACTAAAACTAAATAATTAAAAATAAATAAAATAACATATTTACACAACCTTCTACCATACATATATACTGAGAGCAAACAAAAAGTGAGTGGAATACAATTTTTCAAGCATAATATGAAACTGCAAAACTAAAAAGTCATAAACACAATTATGATTGCATCAAATTGAGAAAAAGTAAGAAAAATTGCAATTTCGAAAAGAAATAAGGGGAAAAAAAGTAAACATTTGGCCCCTGAATGTACTTTCATGTATAATTTTTGAGGAAATAAACACAAATTACTTTCTTTTCTTTTAGTTCTTACCGTGTTATCTTCAAAGTCTCCATATTGTCTCATGAACTACTCATATCAAGATATCTACTCAAGAAGAACAATTAATTCTTTAATTTGTAGATGCAATAGATTAAACAGACGTTAAATAGTGAAAAACTTAAAGACTGTTATGCAATCGAAAGGGCATATAGCAGCTTAATGACCCATTATTTCAATTTAATTCTGACCACTTTAATGACCCATTATAATTTATAATGTAATAAATACAAATAATAATGAAAGAAATAATTCATTTTTTAAAGGTTTGAAGAAAGAAAATAAGAAAAAAATTCAAAATTATGAGAAAATAAATAAATAGTAGTAGAGGCCAATGAGGCATGCCACATCAGCGGATTCATTTTCAGCTTTATTAATATATATAGATTGTTATTTAATTTTACTACTGATATTTTTAATCTTTCTTTGTAGAAAATGTTTAATATAATAAGAAAACATCAACTAAGTAGATATGTGGCAAAAGAAACACAAGTGCTGATTTACAACAAATTATCCAACTCAAATGGAGATATTAAAGAATTAAGAAAGAGAGGAACGGGAAGTTGAGCAACTATGGAAATGAGTTGGACATATTTTTCTTTGTGTAGAACCCACAAGCTAAAAATGGAAAGAAGAACAAATAAGAAAGAAAGAAATGAAAGAAATATGCAGCAAATAGGGAAAATAAAAGTTGAAAATGTAGTAGCATGGTAGCCACCAAAATGGAAAACAAAGAAAAAAACAAGTTAGATGAAAAACTTTGTCAAATGTTGGTATATATTTGACTTGCCATTTTAATTTTGTAGAAAATATCAACTATCAAGTGAAAAAATGAAGAGAAAATGGTGATTTCCATCTTCAGAGAATGACTATAAATACATGAGGAATACGTTGCTAAAAGAGAAGAGAGAGGGGCAGAAACAAAACAATCCATATATTTCTTTAAAGTTCTTCTTGTACTACTTTTTTAGTTATTTGATGTTGAAAATTATTCTAGTTCTTGCTTTTAATTAAATAGTGGAATTATTCTTCTTGAATATTTCTTCTATTTTCTTATTTAATGGAGGAGAATATTTTCTTTAGCAGTACTATATCTATTATGGAGTAATTTTTTTTGTGTTGGGAAAATGACGGATCTTGATATTTCTATATAATAGTAATATTATTTCTAAATTTTACGTGTGTGAGCTTAAGCTATAGATCTCATTTTTATTTATTTTATAGTTAGATGTTTTTTAATTTATTAACATATATCCATTGTTTACTACATATTAACATATTACTAATTCTGTAATCGAGAGAGGCGGAAGAAGTAATACCATTAATTGGAGTATTGATTTATTATTAATATTTTGGTGACACCTATCTATTTTATGTTATAATTAAATCTACACTTATTTGTAATCGAGAGAGGCGAATAGTGTAATAATTAGTTATAACAAGTAAGTTAATCGAAAGAGACTTACTTAGAAGAATATGTTTTAGTTCAAGTACACATTTCTTGTTCTTAAATATTACTACTTTGGCAATTAAATTATATAATCGAGAGGTGTGCATTTAATTGTTCAATTTTAGTAATAATATATAAATATAATCGTGAGAGATAGTTATACTTCTATGAGAAATATAAATTTAGGAATAAATAATTTACTTTATATAGAAATATTGAGTGAAGTCAAGATCCCCAACACCTTTTAATATATTGTGAAAACTAAAGTATTTTCTCTACTTTTTGTATTATTAATTAATTGTTTCACCATTCAACTATTCTTGATTTTCTTAAATAGTAATTTAAACAAGAAACGTCTGTAGAATAGACAAACCAGATAAACCAATCCTTGTGGGTTCGACATCTTTCTATACTATTATTTGACACACTGCGGGTTAAAAATATCTACATTCAGTGACTCGGCAAATTTTTGGCGCCATTGCCGGAGATTGGCAAAAATCTACTACAGATTAATTGTTTTTACTACTAATTTGAGTTTTTCTTTTTAATTAAAATCATTTTTCTAATTTTAAAGTGAAATTTCAGGAAGTATATGACCCGTTCTTCTTCATGAAAATTGGTTACATATAATCCTGAAATTGAAAAATCTCTACGATTGTTACGAAAAGAACAGGTCTCTCAATGTCGAATCTCTTCACAGGAAGGAATGGAGAAGAACGAGCTTAATAATAATAACAATCCACTTCCGCCACATCAAGTGGAAGAATAGTTTGATGAGGTAGCACCACAATGTGATAGGATTCTTAGAGATTATGCAAGACCTGATCACTTTGAAGGAGAATCAAGTGTGAGGAGGCCACCAATAGCAACAAATAACTTTGAGATCCGCACAGGCTTAATTCAGACCATCCAAAATTCATGTCAATTTACAGGTGATGCAGTTGAAGATCCTCACACTCACCTAATTGACTTTCTTGAGCTAGTTGAAACTTGTAAGTACAATGGTGTCACAACTGATGCAATTAGATTGCGACTTTTTCCTTTTTCACTAAAAGGAGAAGCCAAAACATGGTTACGAAGCTTACCAAGAGGTTCCATTAGTACATGGGATAAAATGAATAATAAATTTCTTAACAAGTACTTTTCACTTGCAAAAACAATTAAATGAAGCAGGAAACTAATAATTTTATGCAAACAGATACCGAATCTGTTTATCAGGCTTGGGAAAGACTAAGTTCAATGTTAAGAAAATATCCACACAATGGAATCTCAGATCTCGATATATTATACATTTTTATCATGGCCTTAAACCATCTGCTAGAAATGTAATTGATGCAGCATTCGGAGGATCTATAATGAGTAAAACAACTGCAGAAGCAATACAACTACTTGATGAAATTTCAGAAAATGCAGTTCAGTGGCCATCTGATCGAGTGATTATCAAGAAAGCAGCAGGAATCAATCAAGTTGAAGCTTTAAATTCCTTAACTCAATAAATTACAACTTTTACACAAAAATTTGATGCTTTTCAGGTAAGTTCTCAATCATTACCTCAACTTGAAAATTGTGATGTTTGTGGAGGTAATCATCTGAATCATAAGTGTCAAGTTTCAGTTCAAAATAATGAACATGTAAACGCTATTGGGTATAACAATAATTATCCATTTAGTAGTTCTATGGCATAAAAACATCCAGGATTTCAATGGAGTAATCCTAAGGAGCTGAAAATCCTCAACGAGTTTTTAATCAAAAGCAGCAAGGGCCACCTAGATTTCAAAATCAAAACAGAGGGCAACAGAACTTTCAGCAGTACCAACAACAAGCTCAGATAAATCAATAATCAAACATTGAAGATTTTCTCAATAAACACCTGAAGGCTACTGATGAGCTGATACACAAACACATCAGGGTCACTAATGAGAAGGTTGAAAGCCATCATTCAGCTATCAGGAACTTAGAAATTCAGGTAAGTCAAATAGCAACACTTGTATCTGGACAAAATTAAGGTGCTCTACCAAGCAACACTGAGAAAAATCCAAAGGAACATCTCAAAGTTATCTCTTTGTGCTCAGGTAAATTTTTTAATGATCCACATACAGGTAAACAAGAAAACTCACAAAATGTGAAACAGGTAAATGAAAGTGAGAATAAAGAAAAATTTGAGCTTTTATAAAAACAAAAAGTGACAAGAAAATGAATTGGTTAAACATCATCAGTCTATATCTCTCCCTTTTCCCCAGAAAATGAAAAGAGAAAAGCTTGACAAACAGTTCTCAAAGTTTCTTGAAATCGTAAAAAAACTTTACATTAACATCCCTTTCACATATGCTTTGAGTCAAATGCCTTCATATGCTAAATTTCTTAGGGATATTTTGTCAAGTAAAAGAAAATTGGAAGAAGTTTATGTAGTTAAGTTTACAGAAAAATGTAGTGCTATACTTCAGAATCTGCTTCCACAAAAACTCGGTGATCCAGGAAGCTTTACAATACCTTGTACTTTAGGAGGTGCTCATTTTGAAAAAGCATTATGCGATTCAGGTGCTTTGATTAATTTGATGCCTTTTTCAAGTTTTAGTAAATTATAACTTGGTAAGATGAAAGATACTGTGGTATCTCTTCAATTGGCTGACCAAAGTACTAAAAATTGAGAGAAATAATTGAAGATGTTCTTGTAAGGGTTGATAAATTCGTATTTCCTGTGGATTTTATAGTACTTGAAATGGAAGAAAACACTGAGGTACCATTAATTCTAGGCAGACCATTTCTTGCAAAAGGAAGAGCAATTATTGATGTCCATTAGGGACTATTGATATTGCGAGTTGATGAGGAAAGAGTAATCTTTGACATGCAGAAACTATTGAAATTTCCCGAGGATGAATCATTAACTTCTTGTTTTCATACTGACTTGATAGATGATCTTGTAGATGAATACAAGGATGATCAGTTGATTTTTGATTCATTGGAAAGATGTTTGGCCAAGTGATACGCTCAAATTACACCTCCTTACAGAAGCATAAGCGATCGTTATCACGTACAGAACCCAACTTGTAGGTTGGGGTCGATCCCACGAGGAAAATGGTTTAGACTTTACTTTAACTCACAATTATATTCGA